>JALIRR010002880.1:35000-49967 GCA_023091755.1 Montipora sp. Colony 1 RG-2022
GGTGGTATTGAACTGCAGCGTTCCAGGCACTTTTTTCATTAAGACCATGTAAGGGGTCACCCAGAAGTCGTGGTAGCAGAGGCCCTTAGGCACACACGTTCATACGACCAAACAGATCTTTTTCTGAGGTTAAAAACGTGGTTACCAGCCTATTAATCATTTGTCAGAAAGGAAAGATTCTTGTCATCTTGAGGAAAAATAGGCACGCATTGCGTACGCGTGGTAGTGTAGTATCACAGCGCTTTTTTCCATATTGTCAAACGAGCTGCGTTTTGTCTTCCAGGTGATTCAAGTTGTCTTTGCGTAATATATAGCTCTAACAGGACACGATGGTATTGTATATCATTGTAGTGCCATGGTAGAAGTCTTAGGTAAATAGTCCCCTGAGAAGACATGTGGTTACTAGCAAAGTACTAAACCCAGAAAGATTTAAGAAAATAAAAGGGAATCGAGAAACATTGGCTAGGCTGACATGCTGAGCAGATTTCAAGACATTGAAACTACATGTTACTTTCTTTAGTCAAGGTGATTACTTTTTTTGCTGCTTTTAAAGTGGACAAAAACTGAGATGTCTCTGGTTTGCATGTTTATTATCTATATAATAATAGAATATGGTATGGTTGTGCGGGGATACAACTTTTTCTTCTTGCGCTGATATATCTCTCACTCGTTTGCTGCACTGATACTATTTAGCACTCTAAGATAACGTTCGAATTCCCGGTGGTCACATGTGATATCATCCTCTATTTGTTAATGCTTTTAAGGTTCTTTATGGAGCAAAGAAATGTAATGCGTACTTCTTGAAGAGTTTTTTCGTGACATGCGGAATAATGAAAGTCAAGGAAAGTGGGTTCCACTTCAAGGCCTTGTTTCTTCATGCACATCACAAAAATCCAATTCAATAATTATTGTTTTATCGTATCAGCATTGGTTTAGAGACGGATATCAAGCCACAAAAGCACTAGTGAGGATTCCCTGTTTATTTCCTTTTAAACAAGGATAAATAAATTATAAATCATTTAACTAACTGTGAGGTCATTGGCCAATGATGCCAAGCTCGTGGATTTTTTAGGACTCTGTAGGTTGGGTGATTTCCGGAATTAATTGTAGGTTGTGAGCAAATCAATTTTAAGAAAGGACGTTCGTGCATAATGTACCGAGATTTGTCAAAATTAATTGGTATAGCTAACAAACAACTGAAAATTCAGCTTATAAATAAGCAATAGCTAGAATTTTATCTGTTGGCTGAGACTCCAATACCCTCGTACAGACCCTCGTAATGTCTTACTTTAGATCATGCATGATACCCAACATTTATTACTTTTTTTTTTTTTTTTTTTTTTGCTTCTGACATAAGATTATCTTTCGGCTACAGAATGAGCAGATGACAACGCTTTTCTCCATTTGACATGACAAGAGATAAGCGGAATGACACTTCGCCAGTTGGCCGGAAATAATATTATTGTTTTCTTGTTTTGAAGGCCAAAAGTTTAAAGATTGTACATCACTCTATAATGTCCACCGAATTAATGAAGATTAAAAGCAAATGTTGGCTGGAATTTATAATATTGTTTTTAAAACTAGTTTGAAACTATCGTAGTTTTACTTTTACTTGTTGTTATTGCCACAATCTTAAACACTTGAACTAAAAATGCAAAAACGTTAAAACATTGTGAACATAACCAAGAATAAACTCTAACGACAATCTTGTTATCCGCTGAAATCAATGATACTTGAACTTATTGTTTCATCATTTCCTAGCGTGACTCATAGGAGTTGGTGTGCAGTTATGTTGATTTGTATTCACACCTTTTTTAGCCTCAAGCTCAAGACCAACTGAAGTAGGTCAGGAATGTCGACATCGTGCGCCCATTAATATTCTTCATTACCGGGGAATTGGCAGATTTCACTTCCTCTGTTGGCCCAGGGTGTTGGGAAGATATGTGATCTTGCGGAATACACATGAACATCGTTCCTCTTTGCTTGAAGTGGAAGTTTACTCTGCTCAAAGAGGTATAATATTTACGATATAACAAGCTTGTATATTCGCTGATTTACTTATTTCTGCCTTCTTCCCTTTCCTGATTATAATATATTTTGGCAAGTTATGCAACATCTTCCGCATGCAAAATCGTTTTTCTCGCAATGCTCACAAGAGTTCAACTTCATCCCTGGCTGACACGATTAATGTACAGAGTAATAGGCCTTTTTTTGCGAGTTCATGTCTGCCTCTTCTTCAAAGCGAGTCTAAGTGCGAGGTTTTTCTTATCATGGTTAATGCATGAAGATCGTTGTGAAACTCAACAAGTCTTTTTTGTTGCATTCATGTGTAAAGTAGAAAAAACTACCATCACAAAAACTTTGCACTTAGACTCGCTTTGAAGAGGAGGCAGACATGAAGACGGAAATGGCCTATTCAGAAAATCAACTTTTTAGAATACAGGCTATAATGAAGCTTCTATTAGACAATCGCTTTAATTGAATTTAACAATTATTGCTTGCATAATCAACTTCATCTGCATCATATTCGTTTGAAATGGGACCTGTAAATTGTAGGCTTAAATTACCATGCTGTGTGGTAAATTATGGTGGTTTGTGGTAGTTCTTTAGCATCTCGGAGCACGAAGACTAAGTTAAGGAGGTTCCCAAGGGTTTTTAGCTCAGAGCACGCCCGTCTAAGCCACACAGTTAACTGGTCGCGTCAGCTCATGAATCCAAAAGTGTGGACAGAAATAAAAATTAAATCGCATAAACAGGGAAAAAAATTTGTTGGAGGTGTTTAGCATTATGTCAAAACTTAGCTCGCACCCTTGCTCACCATAGAGTCTCCAGTAGCTCAGTGGTTAGAGCATCCGACTAGATCACGGAGGGTTGTGGGTTCGAATCCCATCTGGGGCTCGGATTTTTTCCGAGATCCCAGTTGGTTCTACCATCATTTCATTTCTCATGTGTTTATAATGTGTTTATATCATTCTCACATTCGCTCACTTGGGTGGTTGGTTGGCCGCATCTCAGATATGCTTTAAGGTGACTGCGCGATGCAGTTATGAGCCATGCTGTCAGTCATTTGACTCTGTAGCTGCGTGATGCAGCTCGAGTCAATACCCACATTTCACCCTTGCTCACCATAGAGTTTCCAGTAGCTCAGTGGTTAGAGCATCCGACTAGATCACGGAGGGTTGTGGGTTCGAATCCCATCTGGGGCTCGGATTTTTTCCGAGATCCCAGTTGGTTCTACCATCATTTCATTTCTCATGTGTTTATATCATTCTCACATTCACTCGTAGACAACCTTAAGAAACTGCCTGACAAAAGTAGTAGACAAATATTAAAGTGTTTCCCGTCTAAAGGAATGACTTTGTTGTAATCCTTTTCCTTTGCAAACCCACTCCTTAACAACCTCATTAAGACCAATAACTCATTCCAATCTGAGTGGGAAAACCAAAAGTCGCCTTCCTGTATGTGCTCATCAGGGTTCTCCCTAGTTTTCAGCGCAACAAGTATGGCACCTTTTCAAACCGGTAAAGCAATTGGTTAATGTTGGACGCTCAGCAAAGGATAAGCGACTTCTGAGCGTTTGCAGGCGGTAATAAATGCTCTTACAAGCGGTAAATTTTACCGGTTACCGCCTGATAAGGAGCACCCTGTGCTCATTGGTATGTGAACTTGAAAACGGATTAATTACTCTGCTGTTGAGAAGCGTCCTCTAGCGTGAGAGTGTTATGAAAGAAGATTGTGTTTTTATAATTATTTGAAGAAACAGAGATGTCTGTTTAGCTTAACACCTTCAAAAACCAAAATTATTATTACCACACAAGTGAATAGTTCTCTTGACGTGCGCTGATTGGCTAACTCGGAGTTGATTATCCAATTACTATTCCTTTCTGAGTAGCCGGCGTGCGAGATTTGAAAATTTCGACCACATTGTATAAAAATAAAGTAGTTTTTTGGTTCCCTTTTTTCAGCTTGTGGGGTGTATACTAAACAATTATTCACCTTCTCTTCGGTGGCAAATTGTGAAATATCAGGTGTCTATAAATTTCAAAGTTGTGCTAGTGCGTATCTTCAACATTTAGAGTCATCCTTATTCATTAAGAGAATCCTTATTCATTTCGACTAGATTTGCTTACATTTCAAGTCTCTTGTCGCCGAATGAAAAGCCACCCTTTTCCACTGCAGGTCTTCCGGTTCATTATAACCAAGACGACAATATTGTGCTAATTCTGGATAAATAATAAAATTGGAACTTGGCTTTAAGTTTTTGCCCATGTTTAGTCAGATGCGGTAATGGAAGTCAGGCAACGCAGCCAAAAACTTTTATCTGGAAGTAGCCACATCGGTTATTAAACTCTTGATGTCATAAACTAGACAGATGTGAAATCCACTCATCGTGTTAATATAATCCTTTTTTTAGGCTGTCAGATTCAACCAATTTGCTGGTTCATTAATGATGGCAGATCTTCAGATGACCTCTACTCAGCTTCCTCATCCAGAGTTGGTTATGGACCTGAAGACTGTCGAGGTGCATGGTTACCAAGCACCAAAATTAATGTTAGCGACTTCTTACAAATCAACCTTGGTTATGAATTCTACATTTGCGCCATAGCAACTCAAGGAAAACCAACTTCTGATCAATGGACAACAAAATACATGATACATTCATCGTTGGACAACATAACCTGGATGACATACAAAGAGAATGGAACAGAAAAGGTTTGCAATTTACCTATTTGCGAATGTTGCAGTGTTCAATTTCCCTGTGGTACGTGTTACTCAAAAACAGAAGGGACTCAGTTGGGTGGTATCAGAAACCCATAAGGCTTGAAACGTGTAACGGCCCCTTGCGTGTAGGGAAACAAGCTTCTGAATATTCAATTTGCTAAGTACCATATTTGGAACAACAAGAGAGAAACATTCAACCAATCAGTTTGCAAGAACACCGTGACGCAATACCACCGAAGTTTTTTGGAGCGAGGGGTTTCCAAATATGGTACTTAGCACTGAATATTCGGAAGCTGTGAAGGCGCGTTACACGTTTCAATCCTTATGGGTTTCTGGTGGTATTGAACTGCAGCGTTCCAGGCTTTTTTTTCAAGTCGGGGGTCATTAAGACCATTTAAATTAAGGGGTCACCCAGAAGTCGTACTAGCAGAGGCCCTTTGGCTCACACGTTCATACGACGAAACAGATCTTTCTCTGAGGTTAAAAACCTGGTTACCAGCCTATTAGTCATTTTCTCTGTCAGAAAGAAAAAATAGGCAAGCATTGCCTACGTGTGGTAGTGCAATAACACAGCCCTTTATTCCATATTGTCAACTGAGCTGTGTTTTGCCTTCCAGGTGATTCAAGTTGTCTTTGCGTAATATGTAGTTCTAATAGTACACGTTATTGTTTCGGTATTGTATATCACTGTAGTGCCATGGTAGAAGTCTTAGGTAAATAGTCCCCTGAGAAGACATGTGGTTACTAGCAAAGTACTAAACCCAGAAAGATTTAAGAAAATAAAGGGGAATCGAGAAACATTGGCTTCCAGGCTGACATGTTGATCATGTTCAAGTTCCCTCACAGTTTCTTTTTACCACATGTTTAAGGGTGCACTCTGAGCGTCTGACAGCTTTGTAATACAAAAATTTACTGAAGTTTCCCTGTCCAGGGGGTTAGTATGTGGATGGGTGACCTAAAAAATATACCACTTCGTAACAGAAGCATAGGACCGAGAATTCTATTTTAACGCCCAAAAATGCGAACTTAAGCAAGGTACAGATTTTGTTAGCTTGCTTTATGCAAAACAAATATTGATGCAAAACTAAATAAATATTGATACACAGTTTTTAGGAAGAACAGAAGGAAGTTTTCAGGACGGCCAATCGAGAATAAAATATTTTTCCATCAGCAGCAAAATTTTACGACATGAAAACAACATTAATTTTGAACCGAGAATATAAAAAGTTAACATCAGCGAAGAACAGTTTGCGAGATTTTTGCTAGGTTCAATTTTGTTATTGTGCTTTTGGCTGCACAAGTAAATCGCAAAATCGAAAGTGACATAGAATTCAGCGAGCGCCGTGATCAAGTTACTGCGGCGTGTTTACTCGCGAAACACTGAAGCATCTGTCTCAAATGATGGCAAGATTCTCCCGGGTTTCTGTTCTCGTTAGTTTTCTCTTTCTTTCAAGTGTTATAAAGTTGACAAGAAATGTGCGAATTCAACACAAAGATCACAATCGCCCAGCTCTTGAGGTTGACCATTGTTACTCCTCTACGAGGTTATTTATCACCAGATAGTTCCATCGTTTTGGAAATAGCAGCTACTTTATTATTCATCAGTGTAACAATTTTTTGGTAATTTTGGGGCTCATTTTGTTGAAACTCAAGCACGCTTCCAACAGACCTGTTTATTTTTGTACTTATGCACGGACTGCTTACAGCGCACTACCACAAATATTCTCCCGTATTTCATTTCAACCCACGTGAGCAAATTTGTTAAGCTCGAAAATTACACAACATGAAAAATTTTCGAACCCTGGAAATCTCACAAAAACCATTTCCAGCGAATATTTTATTGAAACAAACAACATAATTGCCATTAGAGGCAAAAAACCCTTCCTATTTCAATTGCCTGCGTGCAAACAGGACACTCAATCCGTGTCACAAAGCATATGCAATTAAATAAATTTCTGACAATGTCAGTTCACATCCAACCCTTTTCTAAAGAACCTTGACCATAAGTAATGAAGCACAAAAGAGACAACAAGCTTTCATTCAAATAATACTTCACTGTCACATTTGCATTTTTTTTTTTTTGCCTTTGCAGAGTTGAGTACAAAATAAATGTAAATTGCCAGACTACTTAGATGCGACTTCAGTAAACACTGTGATGCATTCAAGGCGTTCGATTCCTTCAATGTTTGTTAAATCAATAAAAAAAATTGCCATTTGATTTCAGTGTTGTATATAATACCAAGTTAGTAAAATATTAGAAACAAAGCTCACTTGATATCCAACGGCGAAAAATGAAATTGGTGTCGAAGACCGCTTTAAAGATTACCGATATCTATTTTTCACCGCCTGTCTTGTTCATCCAATTGACGTTCCATTTTTGAGCTCCATAAGGGTATATTTTGTTTGAAGATCCAATAATACGCCATTCGCGTTACAATGGCTCTCGACGGCATTGCAGGTTAATAATTAAATGTACTCCTGTGTGCACCAGAGAAATCTACGCATTACCCCAGCCCCCTCAAACCTAACAAAATACGCACAGAAGACTCTATACACAAAGACACCACTTAGCAGGAGAGTGACAGGCAAGACTTTTACCGACACGGAAAAAAATCGAAAAAAATTTAAAAACCTGGAAATATTACACATTTTCCTAGTGGGATTGCCATACTGGCAACCCAGTAAAAAAACACAAAGTAAAAAAGCCATTCCAAAGAGTTGTCTCGGCTGTCAGAAGCCAGGAAAATCTTCTTCTTCTTCCTCACTTCCGCCAGGTTTTTGCATTGTAAACGAAAGAAATTGCTTTGAAGACATAGTTTTCTCCAATTTTTTCCCCCATTGAATGAAAATAATGGAATACATAGATGATGGACATACATGGAATAGAGGTTAGAAATCCGTCATTTTTTTATGGAGACTCACATTAAACATACCTTTGTTATTTGGTTGCTTCAAAACGCCAGAGGTTCCGTTTTAAACCATCACTCCACTTTTTCTTGTTCTGGAATAGTCAATTGAACGTAAAGTGTCATGTCTTTGGATGCAATGATGTTTTGTCAAGAACCAACTGTCATATAACTTGTTTTCGAGGCCTGTAGGTGGCCAAGCCTCTTACTTATGTTTTCTTCTAGTGAGGCACCTGTATCTAGAATATTTTTGGCCAATTTCTTTCCCAGTGAGCATCCGGAAATGTTGATTCATTTTATCCCCTATCTTTTTGTTATCAGTGTGATCGACCTCCATCATTGTCGTCTTAGAATTACAACCTAACGTACTGTTTATTAGTTTGATCCAAGTTTCTCTTGCATAGTCACTATTTTCGTGGATGTCGTAGTTGAAATAATGAGATTTTGCTTTCCTTATTTTGATTAACCTTGTTAGTGGTATTTGTATAATTTACCCAATCTAACCCATTCTTTGTTTTGACAAGGCTATCTTGTTATACTTTATTCACGAGTAAATTAAATTTTGATTGTTGGATGGAAATTGTTATTGAATTCACCAAAATGGTTGGTTTCGTTCTCCCTTGTGGTCCACACTGAAAACATGTCGTCAATGAAACATTTCCAGTGGGAAGGTTAGCGGAGGCATTCTTTCAAACAGCTTGTTTTTCAACGTTCGGCCATTAACATGACTGTGAAGGCTTTTGCCACCTTTACCTTCCCCATTTTTGTGCCATCAGTCAGCAGGTAATGTTTGTTTTTGAATGGAAAGAATTTTCTCTAAGGCTCATCTTTTTGAGTTCCCCAAGAAACGTTGTGGGGATGGAAGGTTTGGACTATTGGCAAATGTCTCCCTTTTGAGGGACATCTAGTGTAGGACTGTGCGATTTCGCTGCACTTGCTCTACCAACTGATTTATGTAGCCAACTGGGAGCTGTTCACTTGTAAGTCTAGAACACATCTAGTGTAGCAAGAATTGCATTGTCAGGCGCATGTGGAGGTACATGTAGTAAAAGAATACATTGCATATACAATGCATCTATTGTTCTGTTTTCACGTTTTGAACATGCATTCACGAGAGTTGCCATTTCACTGAGTTACGCTTTGACACTACAAAGTTCTGCATCCATTATTTTGCGGGTTTGTTCATCTAGTAGCTTTCTGTTTGGAGTTGATTATGGAGAAAGATCTGTTAGTAGTTGAGTGAATTCTATTCACTTGGTTTTCTGGTGGAAATTAAAACAATCAACATTGGCCTTATTTCTTTTGCCTATGTAGTTTTCTTAATGGGGTTCTCTAGTTTTTCTTTCTTCGTTTTGCACAGAAAGAGGGAAACCATTTTAAAAGCCGCAGTTTCCGAAACTGAGATATTTGACATTAAACTTTTCAATGACATTGTCAACGTCATCATTTTCGTCTTACCAAATGGAGGCATCTGTTGTCAGCTTATTTGCAGGCTATTTTCATCATCTGTATCATCATCACCACAATTGTCAGCATAAATTCTAATGTCTTTTGCAGGTCTTTCAAGGAAATACTGGGCTAAATGACACTGTCAAGCATAATCTTGAGGAGGTTATCACAGCGAGCTTCCTACGCTTTCAGCCAACTGACTTTTTTGGTCATAAGACGTTGAGAGTTGAGCTGTATGGAGCACTTAAATCTCCAGGTAACTCGTGAATCTGTTCTTCTCCAAGTCTTTTGACAGGTTTTGTTTTACAAATCCATTTAATTGTTTAAAAAAGACAAAATTTAAAAATTGTGAAAACCATTTGAGCAAGTTCTTGTATGTGATGTTTCAGAAGTTTGACAGCTTAGTGAATTGTAAGAGTTTCATGCCAAGAGAGAGTTTTGTAACGGATTTGAAGTGACAGGGGCACCCAACGTCAATTTTCGGAAAATGTCTGTTCGGAAAACGATTTAAGATCTAAAATTTTTGGAACATTTGTTGTAAAATTTCTTGCTTGCTTGCCTGTCCTAGGATTTTCGAACACCTAAAAAATGGTGTAATTGCCCATTTTTAACGTATTTTTACGCTAAAAAAATCACCAAGAAATTTCGGGAACCTTTTTTCTGGCTGAAATTTTCGAAAAGGTAAGTTTTGATCCCAATAATTTTCGGATCACTACACTTTCAGCTAGGAAATCCGAAGAGATGAAAAATTTTTTGGGGATAAAAATACGCCTATATCTACCGTTTAAACACCAAAATACCTTTAACGATGCTATGTTTAATATTTGGTGATTGTAGCGCATGTGGTGTTTGGCCAACAAAGAGTTTTCATCTAATGTTGCTATGGCCTTTGAGTGCTCTTTGACGCGTGTTTTTAGCGCGCGCGATGTCTGACCGATGTAAACACAATCACAATCTTTGCATTTGATCTTATATACGATTCCTCTAGAGGCCTCCCTCTCGATTTTGTCCTTTGGTTTTTAAGTATATTTGAGATTGTCCGAATAGGTTTATGAGCGACCTTAATGTTGAAACCTCGAAGAACCCTCGCGATTTTCTCGGAGAATCCTTTGGCATAGGGCAAAACAACCATACCGCGCTGGTCGGAATCATTTACTTCTTGTTGTCTGTTGCGTTGGCGACCATTGTAGATGAAATTGGCAGGGTAGTTATTAGCGGTAAGGGCTTTTGCTACTCTCTTAGTTTCTCGTACAGCTTCCTCTTCGGTGGACGGGATATTCTTTGCGCGATCCATGAGGGTGCGTATGACCGAGTATTTATGTTGGGGGTGGTGATGAGATTTGAAGTCAAGGTAGCGGTCGGTGTGGGTAGCTTTTCTGTATACAGACACAGTGATCGAGCCATCGTCTTGTCTGGTTGTTTTTGTGTCAAGAAAGGCAATAGAACCTTCTGATTCTATCTCGATGGTAAATTTGATGTTAGTGTTGATAGAATTGAGGTGTGCATGGAATTCATCCGCGTGTTCCCTTTTTATGCATACATGGCTGTCATCTACGTATCTGATCCACCATTTGGGAGAGTTTGGAGCCGATAACAGGGCCTTTTCTTCTACATATTCCATGACGAGATTGGCTAAGATGGCGCTGACTGGAGATCCCATCGGACAACCGAAAATTTGTTTGAAATGGTCACCTTGGAACACGAAGAAGTTATTGTCGAGGACGAACTGTAAAAGGGCAATGATATTCTGGATGGATAAATTTGTTCAGTCAGAACCGAAGCTCTATCACAAACTTCATAGTACCGACTCCACACCGGCATCATTTTATGGCCTTCCCAAAATCCACAAAGACAACGACCCGTTAAGACCAATTATGAGCGCCATTGGGTCTCCCACATACGAATTGTCCAAATACCTCGCCAATATCTTGTCACCACTTCAAAACAATAAGTACACAGTTAAGAACAGCGCATCTTTCGTTGAAAAGATCTGCACTATGTCAGTGGATCCCGACGAAATCCTAGTATCCTTTGACGTCGTGTCACTGTTCACTTGCATTCCTACCCATCTAGCCATGGAAGTTGTTAAAGAAAGACTAGACTTTGATAAATCACTACCTGAAAGAACAAATTTATCCATCCAGAATATCATTGCCCTTTTACAGTTCGTCCTCGACAATAACTTCTTCGTGTTCCAAGGTGACCATTTCAAACAAATTTTCGGTTGTCCGATGGGATCTCCAGTCAGCGCCATCTTAGCCAATCTCGTCATGGAATATGTAGAAGAAAAGGCCCTGTTATCGGCTCCAAACTCTCCCAAATGGTGGATCAGATACGTAGATGACAGCCATGTATGCATAAAAAGGGAACACGCGGATGAATTCCACGCACACCTCAATTCTATCAACACTAACATCAAATTTACCATCAAGATAGAATCAGAAGGTTCTATTGCCTTTCTTGACACAAAAACAACCAGACAAGACGATGGCTCGATCACTGTGTCTGTATACAGAAAAGCTACCCACACCGACCGCTACCTTGACTTCAAATCTCATCACCACCCCCAACATAAATACTCGGTCATACGCACCCTCATGGATCGCGCAAAGAATATCCCGTCCACCGAAGAGGAAGCTGTACGAGAAACTAAGAGAGTAGCAAAAGCCCTTACCGCTAATAACTACCCTGCCAATTTCATCTACAATGGTCGCCAACGCAACAGACAACAAGAAGTAAATGATTCCGACCAGCGCGGTATGGTTGTTTTGCCCTATGCCAAAGGATTCTCCGAGAAAATCGCGAGGGTTCTTCGAGGTTTCAACATTAAGGTCGCTCATAAACCTATTCGGACAATCTCAAATATACTTAAAAAACCAAAGGACAAAATCGAGAGGGAGGCCTCTAGAGGAATCGTATATAAGATCGAATGCAAAGATTGTGATTGTGTTTACATCGGTCAGACATCGCGCGCGCTAAAAACACGCGTCAAAGAGCACTCAAAGGCCATAGCAACATTAGATGAAAACTCTTTGTTGGCCAAACACCACATGCGCTACAATCACCAAATAGACTTGATGAACGTCGAAATTGTTGACAGATCATCGGCATGGCGACAAAGACTTATTCTGGAGGTTTGGCATTCCTTACGAGATACAAACGCTATAAACGAGCATATAGCACTTCCAAACGTTTACAATAACATAAAGAATTTGTAAAAATATTTTAGAGTGCTCTGGAGACCTTCGTTTTTATTGTCTATTTCATTTTTTAAAATATTCTTTTGAAGTGCGATTTTATATTTATACGCATCGTGTACCATCGGGACGCCGTTAGATTTTTGCATTTTTCATCCCTGCTGAGGAAGGCAACAGCAGTTGCCGAAACGTCCAACACAATATTTTAGCCAGTGTCAACCTTTTTATTATATTTTTATGCTATGTTTATTTAAGTGGTTTTGAACTATATTCTCATTGGGTGCCCCTGAAGTAAGTAGTCATGCTTCAGTGGTGGTGTGTTCAACAGTAGCTTTTGATTCCATTTCAGTTCCTGTTAAAACACCTATTCTGGTCAAAGTGACTGCACAATCGTCGACTAGTGTTGCTGCCTTTTGGGAACTGCCGAAATGGTATACAAGTGACAAGGACATTTTATCATTTAAATTACTATATCGATCGTTAGCATCTGACACAAAGAATGTCACAACTGCACTAACCATCGAAAAGAATTTTTCCACGGTCGTCACGGGGCTTGAAAAGTTCACAGAATATGAATTTAAAGTGTGTGCCTTCAGTTCGGTGGGGTGTGGACCAAAGAGTTCCCCAAAGATTGCAAGGACATTGGAAGATGGTAAGGGACTGTAACTTTTATTAGGCTTAGTATAGTCAAGTGGGGGCAATGTGGTGAATTACAAAAACGAAATCAGTACCATCAAAAGCTGCTAGAAGTTTTACAGTGACTGCTAGCACATCTACGGCTATCATAGCGTCCTTTCAGCTTCCTTCCCCCGACTCCAGATATGGAATCATTATAGGATTTACAGACTAGAAAACATTTCTGTTTCCAATGTCACAATGTACGCAAAAAATGTCACCGGGGTGGCTAAGTTTACAAGATATGAATTTTGTGTGTTGGCCTTTAACTCCGCTGGAAACGGAATTAACAGTTCTGTTCGATTCGCAAGAACAAAGGAAGATAGTAAGTGACATTGTTTAATGTAACTTTTGTAACAACAAGGCTCCCTTGGAGTTACTAGGTAAGTCAGCCTGTCACCCATTTAATTTTAAGTGTTGCAATGTATAGGAAAGAAACGAAAGTCTTTGTTTTAAGGCTGCAGACTGCACCGTCTTTAGTTGTTTTCATCGCTTATTACATTACATCGCATGTGCACCTGTTTCATGTACATGCATGTACCACTGGAATTCTTCCAGTCATTGCACTTGCTCTACCAACTTACCCTAACCTAACCCTAACGCTAAACAGAGCGGAAAGAGTCAAATCTGTTTTCAAAAAATTTGGAAACTTCCTTGCAGTAGCTAGCTTGGATTTTCTGATGTTCTTAAATAAGAGCAGGAAGATGTCAAACCACCAATAAATGAAGGTGATATTTTGGCAAGGGAATTGGCAAGCTTCATATTTCTGAAAATCAGCGAAATGTATTCTGCATAAGTAATGACACCTTTGAGAAGTATCATTGGTGACTATCAAAGACGCTGAAGGATTAGGGCTCACGGCAACCTCCAGTCATTAGCGGACCGAATTCAGATGTATCCATTGGGACGCCCCAGTTAGTTTTCGCATCGGCAGAAGATGCGTTGGACAAGGCATTTCTCAAAGTGCTGAAATAACATTCTAATAACTACCACAAAAAAAATTGTCGGCTATATATATCATTGTCAACGAATCGCACACAATAGAAACAGAGACAGGAAAACATTAACTGTAAGTTGGAATCTTAGTTTGATCTTTTAAATTTATTCCCAAGCGAATTAGCTGTATTACCGCCAATGTTTACACAAGGTGCGCTATGATTGGTTGGGAGTTGACATCAAGCCGGTAGGTACTTGGTGTATTTTGTCATTTAGTGGTTATCTATTGCACAAAATTATCTAAACACGGTAAAACCTTCAGGGTTAGGATTAGGGTTATTGTATAATTACTGAACGTTTTATACCTTGTTTAAAAAAATTTGAAACAGTACAAAAAGAGACCAAGTACCTACCATCAAACCTGTGCTCATCACACATGATTGGAAATGGGAGGTTTGATTGCAGGTGGTTCGTCACTCGTTCTCCTCGCCCCCTCCCCCTCCGCATGCTGGACAATTATAAAACTGAAAAGGGAACAGACAGATGAAGACTTTAAGTTCAATTTTTCTGTGGTATGTTTCATCTTGTGAAAAAAATTATAGGTACCAAAATTATGCATGTTTATTCAGGAATTGTATTTTAACTGTGCCAGTTTCATAAAGATGTGATTTTGTTTTTATCCTGAAGTTGGTAATAGAACTTATGGGGACAGATTGTGCACCATTTAAAACCACTTATTGCAACACTTTATAAAAGCTTAAAATGTCCCTGTGATAAAAAAAAAATCACTTCCTTTTTTTCTTCAGATTTTGAAAGTGTGTTTGCTTAACACCTGACTGGCTTTTAGTTGATACTTGCGCAATATAAATGAATAAAGTTACTAAAGTTACTAAAATGTTGTGTTTTGATTTCTATCCAAAGGCAGTTTGCTTTGATTGTAAGTTTTGGATTTCATGGTCCGCCATTACTCACGTTCAACACTGACCCATTGGACCTAAGAGGTTTGGATCTAGGAAAAAGTGACGTCAAAGGCTCAGTAGCTTCAAATTTAGAGTGTGAATGCAGCTTATTAAAACTTTGGT
>JALIRR010002881.1:0-25000 GCA_023091755.1 Montipora sp. Colony 1 RG-2022
CTTTTGGGTCTTGCGTTTGTATTATTGCTGCGTTCCAAAAATTATTGGCAAATGGAGAAAATGATGTTGCATTTGAAAATAACTAAAGTACGTTTACTAGTGTTTAGAGAATTATTATTAATCCACAAGGAATCTAAATGGGACCAATTTTTGCTGGGGTGAATATGTGCAGTGAGTCATTTTACGTCGATCCAAGAGTTCTTTTGGTTCGACGGATCATCTTGTGGATCCCATGTGTAGACCATCAGCGATTATATAATTGAAAGCAATATTATTTTGTTACGAAATGAAAATTTTATCCTTTAAGTATGGTGTAAAATACAATTAATATATCCTTGCAGTGTTCAAGTTTGGAAATTCGGAATTCTGGTCTTATTCAAAACTTGGAAACGGAACGTCAGCAAGCAGCAAACAACGTGAAGAACCTTGAGGCTAAGTTACGCGAGCTTCAGGAGGCATTGATGGCTAAAGTGCGTGAGCTGGAACTTGCTTACAATGCGTATTTACCTCTGGATCTGGAACTGGATGCATTTGCCACTTTGTTGGAGGCGGAGGAAACAAGGTATTTTACATGTGTTCGATCTTTCATATCTATTCACCCTAAGAGACTGTCAAATAGATTAAGCGCAACAAAACACGTTTTCCCACCAGTCTACAGTATTGCCATCGAGTTGAAATGTTGAAGACATCCTTCCCCGTTTACAGAGGTCTCTTTTCTGCCATGGGTCGAATCTCACTGTGTTGAGCATGCGCGGCGGTTACTTAGCGACTGATTCCTCACGTGATACTTCACATGTTGTACGGGCTCACTTAACAACAGCGGAATCATTGTAAAGGAATGCGCGAGACACAGGGGGCCCATGTTACAGTCAGCAAACATATCACGGGGCATGCGTTTTAAACAGTGCCGTTTAAGGTCGCGGACGGTGGTTGGATCAAAGCAAGTTTCGACCCATGGCAAAGGTCTCTTTTCCCGTACTCGTCAGCCCAGCGAACGCGAAAGAAAAGAGACTTCTGCTGGCAGGGAAAAGACATGCCTGAACAGTCACTCTCTTTTTTATTCATGCCATACTTTTCCTTTTGCTCAAGACGATGCCGTTTTCCTCGAAACTGAATGAGATGACAACAGTTTGGTCTTTTTTATTTCGTTTGGTGTTAATTAACTTTGATGAAATTCGTAACTGAATTTGAAAGAGCATTGTAGAATAAAGAGTTATTGTGGAACATTCAGTAGCTAATTTCCTTTTCTCTTTTTTCAGGCTAAACGTGACCATGGAAAGTACCTGGCATTCCACTAGTTCGGGAAAAGTACCACCCCCCACTACAAAACGTCCTGATGTGACTCTTGGCCTCCACCCTTTACCAGAAGTTGCAAGTAAAACGATACGACAGCCGATCACACAACCAAAGAGTATTGCAGGCATGCAGGGTATGTTTCTCGTAAGATTCTCCTCTATGACGTATGACATGGTCTCAGAGGGGGTTAGGGTATTATATCGACTCAACCTACCACGGCTTATTGTACCGTAACGGTTTCAGGGGAGGTCTTTTGGAAGTGATTACTCAAACTGTCTATCGAAAACCCTGTGGCTCTACCTATGGCCTCACACAGTTGTTTTTTTTTTCATTGATTCCTGTGTGAACAATACTGTACAACATTATTGCATTCATCTGCTGTGCAAGATTTACGGTTACTTGTTTCTTCACATCTTAACCAAGAGTAACATCATTCTTTTTCTGGAACTTAGGAACTTTGATCGGCAGTAAAACAAAAACTGTTATTCCTCCAATATCCACGGTCAGCCCGTACCGACACACTTGGTCTTATGTACCTAACGTCGTGGACCATAACAGCCCTACATTCAGGTATTTGTGCCCCTCTTTAATTCAGTAGTGACAGGACACCATAACTTGGTCTATGAAACGGCGTTATCAAGGGCGTAGCTAGGCGGGAGGGGGGGGGCGGGTCTCCCTAGGGTGCCCGTGACCCTCCTTTTGTAGCTGTGTGAAGACAAGTTAAAAGAGAAAGCAACTGACTTTCGATTGCCGACCGTGGCTCAAAAACGTCGCGTGTTTAAGCTCCCCATTCATATGCATGATACTTTGCATACACGCCACAAGATCTCTTCTTCAGCTTAAGAACCCCCTGTGTTTTTGTGTGGCCTATACCAAACAATGTGAATCGCGCTGTGTTGCTGTATAGGCCACTTTCAAAATTACCATTATACTCTTTGCTTGCCCTTCAAATATTTAATTGCACCAGCATTGTTTCCAGTTTCTCTTGAGACTTACAATGGTCCCAAAAGAAACTGAATAAAAGCAAATTGGAGAGCAAAAGGGCATAAACCATCAACCTCGCTCCCAGAGAAGAAGAGAGTCCCCGGGATCGAGGTTGCGTAAGCTCTGTATCATCTCTGCTACGTTGGTTGCAAGCTTATGTATATGTAGTCGTCCAGCCTCCAGCCTCCAGCCTATGGTGGGTCCGTAGCTAAACTCATAAAAGCCCACAAACGAAAGCTTTGGAGTTTTTCAGTTTGCTTAATACCTTATGAATGCTTGTCAATCCAGTCACACAGGAGATGTTCGGATCTTAGAAGTCAGCCCAGACGGCAACTACGTGAGGGTCTTCAATACTTCAAGCTTCAAAGTGAGTTTGTTTCATTTTAACAACTCCATGTGGCTTACACCTTGCTTTTAATCGCTGTCATTTTGGCTAACATGTCATGTCATGTGATGTCATCCACCACTTTCACATTTCTTCAGTGTTAGGGTTTCTTGGGACCGGCTGCAAATTATCTATATCACCTTCATTTCTTCATTTCGCAGGCAAACGTCTTTGTTTTAGTTTCATTCTCTTCCCACTAAATAGCCTTCATGTTTTATCAGTGCCTAAAGCAAACGCATAGTTAATTTTGATAGGTAAACGCGACACCCCCCCCCCCCCCCCCCCACTTTCCCGTCGACTTAAGGCCTTATCTAGGCTTTTTCTTTTGTCTTATTTGCTTACTCCATTATCCATTGACTCATTCAACGCTTTCTACTCTAAGGATGAAGAGATTGGTGGGTACATGATTCAACAAAAAAATGTCGCTTGCAGACCTGTCACAGTATTCCATTTTCCACCAAGAACAAAGCTAAAGGCTCTGTCGCATGCAACTGTGAGTATAATCAACTTCACCAAGAGTTTCACCACGTTGGCCTGGCGACTTGAAATCGCCAGAAAATCCCCACTGCTACAAAAACATGACTTTAATGAGAAGCAAACTATTTGTACAATGAAATTTGCTTAAGAATCTTTTTCAAAGAAAGCTTTTGTTTTAGGACAAGCAGAACAGTTAT
This sequence comes from Montipora sp. Colony 1 RG-2022, assembly GCA_023091755.1. Lineage (NCBI taxonomy): Eukaryota > Metazoa > Cnidaria > Anthozoa > Scleractinia > Acroporidae > Montipora > Montipora sp. Colony 1 RG-2022. Next base: position 3,340 of record JALIRR010002881.1, read on the forward strand.
TTTCACTTTCAGATTTCCCGGATGTCGTCATCTTAAATAATTGTGATGTGTCAAGGTTGCTCAATTGTTAATGTACCTCTAGACTTTTGGTGTCAAAATAATAAGGCAACCATAATACGTCACAATATGGCGTCCCGTTGAAAACTCAATGTGAAAATAAGCGATCCTGAAGGTTTTTTCCTCTAAAACAAACGCTTTATTTGAAAACATCATAAGTAAATTTGGTTGCAAACATTAATATTTCCTCCGCTGTAAGATGACCTTTTTGTAGGACTGGAGATTCCCCTTTAAACATTAGCCTTGGATGGTCTTATTTCGACAAGTGCGCTTGAGAAAGAGTCAAAGCTAATGTTCAGAACTGAAAACTCGCTAGGATACTTCAGTCTAATTAAGGGTCGCTATCAACGGTGGAAAGTTCAAGGTGTCAAACTTGGCTTGTCTTATCATCATTTGTAACCGCTCCCAGTCGCTTTTTGGAAAGCTTCTTCCGTTGAGTGTACTAGCGGAGGAATGCGATTTGAAAAATGAATGGAGTAGAATTATTTGTCTTCAGCTTTAGCTCCTGAATGACCCTCGCTAGCCACGCCATGATGATTCTCCGACCTAAATGACACGAAAGGCCTGGTAATTAAAGGCTATTTGTGGATAACTGCACGACAGCAATACATTTTAATGACACCTAATAATGTGACACACTGCAAGCCTTTTTACAGATGACAAATTTCGACCCATTGTTAGAGTTGAAAAGCTTCCAGTTGAAAAGAGCTTGCTTTAAAAAGTCGACTCATGAGGTTTGATAAGAAAAAGCCAACTTTAAAGCCGACTTTAATGACGCACTTAAATTCACAGCACGTAGATGTAGATAACCTTAAATCCACGTGTATCTATACTTATGTAAACTGTATTTTTGTTTGTTTGCTTTACAACCGGATTTTTACTACACCGTTAAAATTTTTGATGATGTCCGATTAAAAAGGGACTGCGTACTTCCTCACCTTGTAGGTGTGGTCTGCAGCGAGTTTGTCGAGGCACAATCCTCCACCGGACTTCTTGTTGAAGGAGCAGCATAAGTGGAAAACTGGACCGGAATGTATCACTATCCTTTGCAAGCCTAATGGGCAGGTAACGCCGGCTGATTTAGCTCAAAGGGAAAATAATTTGTCGAGAAATGGTCCAGCATGTCTTCCGCCCCGAATTTATGTGAAATACACAATTGCTATTTTTTTCTGAATTGTGTATGTCAGATGAATTCGGACACGGTGTCCCAGGACTTGTAGTAGCAGAGAAAAAAAAAAGGAAGATAAAAATTATATCCGTGGATAGGATTTGAACCCGGAGTTTCAACTCTATAGGAACAGCTTCACTCCGCTTCACCACTCCCCAAAAAAGGATTTATCTAAGTCTCCCATAGAATATTATTTGCTAGATTAATTAAAATGTTTAGCTTTGTAGTAAAGTTTGATAAGTTTGCCGTTTGTGTCCGAGTGATAATATAGCATTATCAAATTAATAGTGTTTAAAATATTTTCCCTGAGCAGCTAGCGGTGGGGTGGTCAATTAAAGTGGTTAGGTGATGGGTTAAATTAATGAACATTCCCAGGTTCGAGTCCTATGTCCATACAATTGGGTTGTCTTTTCAAACAAATATGATCATTTCCCACAAGTCCTGGGACAGAGTGCCCTAATTTAACGATAATAGTCAATTTAGAGGAAATTAGCTATTAATTGTGTATATCAGATACATTCTTAGTGGGGGATGGGTTGAGAAAAAATGGAAACAACTAAATATGCAACAGAACGATGAAACCTAAGCTTAAGTACAATTGAGGTGCGTGCTATAAAATTGGAGATTATTAATAAGAAGTCCGTGATAACTGTTACCAACTTCGTAAAAAAATATGAATTATTTGCAAGTTGGCTCAACTATATGGAACTGTTTGAATTGGTAAAGACTACATTAAAATTAAAGAAGCAAAAACTCCACTGTAACATGCTTGCGTTCTCCACAATTCTCCTCAATAGTTAGTGAGATGCTTCATGGCAAAGAAATATACCAAGATATTAAGCAATGAAATATGAAACGCGCGAGTGGGGCTTGCATTTTAAGACTAACTATCGGGTCTTCTTACGTGACTTTCCTGTTGCTATGGTAACCTATTATGTCACGATATATTGTAATAATTGTTGTTTCTTCGGTTCCATGACTTAGCTTTTTTGTTGATAGTGTTGTAGAGTCAATCCTAAATAAAACATTATGAGCGTTTTTAAACTGCTGAAAGTGTCGAAATTGGTTCGAGCCGCCTTACTTAATTAAACGGACTCGCTTTATTTTGTAGGCTGTGGCGTGGACAACTGCTGCCTATCCTTTCGGGGTGCCGAACCAAATTCCCACGCGGGACGCAGGGCCTGACGGTGGACTGGATCAAGAGCCTGTCAAGGAACGGACATCACCTCGATCGCCAAGGTGGGCAGCAAGGTAAAACAAGCTAAAACCTTCAGTAATTATACAATAACCCTAACCTAACCCTAACGCTAACCCTAATCCTAACCCTGAAGGTTTTACCGAGTTTAGATAATTTTAAACAATGGATAACCACTAAATGACAAATACACCACGTATCTTCCGTTTAAATCATACGAAAATAGCTACACCAAATATTTGGGATACTTAGTAGACTTAGTAGTACGCAAATACCCCTCTTTTTTATCGTGTGCATAATGAAGATTATTTTCAGCTAAGATGACAGCGTATTGGCATTGAAAGGTGAATGTAGCTATTGAGGCAAAGGTTAAACGACAAGCGAACTGGGTACGATGCACGATTTGAATAAATTGGCCAAAAACCTGCAAATCTCAAAATAGAAATAGGATACTCAAGCAAGTGCTGACCAAGTTCATTTAAATTCGAAAACGATCTTAAAGCTCTAAATATCACGAAAATAATAAAAAAAATCCTCTTTGCGGCCCAATTCTACGCCACCAAGATTAGTATTTCTGCTAATTTCGTGTAAGAAATGCCACCATTTTCTCAGGACCAGACTCCCAGACCCTGTACCCTGGAAGATTGAAGGCAAACCTTTCTCAAAGCCTCCTACTGACCCACTTCATCCACACGCTGTACAACCGAAGACTAAAACCGGCGGCCATGATGCTGCGAGCATGTACCCACAAGCCAGGTCACAGAGCGACAGGCCGGACCGTGCTGGAGCAAGCAGAACTGGTGGTGCGCCTCTACGGAAGTTTACAGGAACTTCCTTGCCTAATGGAAAGGTAAGTGTCAGGTCAGCTTAAATGTCAAGACAGTCGTTGTTTTCAAGTAAAATGGAAACCACAGTATTATTGTTGTTTAGGCTAATAATGAACGTAGCACTAAATCTAAAAACCTAACCAAAGTAAAAATAGGCAAAGTGACGACTTCATGTATCGGAGAAATTAAACAAAAAAAAAAACCTAAAGAAGCAAGGTGACACACCCGGTGTGGCCAACATATCACGCATGCGTACAACCATTTCACCTGGTAATGAAAAAAAAAACCGCTGGTATGCACCGGCTCCGCGCGTACGCGTCCATTTCCCGCCAATTTTCGAGTACCCAAATTGTAAGGCAGAAATAAAACAATGGCGATCTTCGCGAGAAATCTTCTCGGAATAACAGAAGTCTTTTTTCTTTTTGCGCTTTATAACTTAGGTGAAAGCGTCGAAAGACCGAAATATGGTTGCTCAGTTTGGAAAAAGAAGTCGCAACTAAGCTCATTTCAGAAGGCCAAAGCCTACACGAACGACTTCGAGTCATGTTTCGGTATTCGAACCGCGATCGATGATGACAAGCTTATTTGTGAAGGATGAAGAAGAGCTGTCCAAGAGTACAGAAGGACTGGAAAGTCGTTTCATCCTGTTAGTGCTGCCTCCAGTTATTTTTAAACAGTTTGACTTTCCTTATCTGCAAACGCTTTTCTATGATATGGCTTCACCTTCAAGCGCATTGATGCCAGCAGCATGTAATAATTTTATTGAGAAATAAAATTTAACAGATTTAACTTATTTTATTTGTTTAAAACTTTGTTCACATGAATCTCAACCAGCGTAGAAGAACAGTGAAAAAGAAAACACAAATGTGGAATCGAGGAATGTCAGATACAGATACTGGTAGAACACTAGGGAGATGATAGTTATACCAAGGAAGAACCTATTAAAAATGATGGAAAAATTAAAGACTTTATCAGAAAGCAACTGAACTCCTCTGCAATCAGTACTTTCATAAGGGCTTCATCCCCCTAAAATTCACACCCTGGACATGCTTAGCAAAATCTCTCGTAGTCAGGGACAGAGCCTCTTCTCTTCAAAAAACAGAAGCAACAGAAGTGCTCCCACTCATGTCACACTGTCACCATTGTCTGGCTCCAACAACAGTATGAAAATTAACTATTGTTTTGCCTCCAGGATACCAGGGAGAAATTAAGCCCGCAGATCAAGCAAAACAATGTGACTTACATGCTTGTAACATTTCCACCCAGGATAAAGACTGGACACCGTTTAGAATGGCTGCTTTCATTCTTTCCACAAATTATGAATGCCTGAATGGTTCGACTTCGTGCTCACTTCGTAAGGATTTCCTTAAGGAAAAATGGTAGGACCTTGAGTGAGATTGCAAAAACAGCCATTCTAAATCTTGCGTCCACCACACATGTACATGTGCACCTCATGAGACTCACTTTAATGACAGAGGAAAAGTATTAACAGACGATTCGCCCAATGAAATCTCAGGTTTAAGAGAAATAGAGTCAGAGAAGTTTGACAGCATCATTAGCTATAGTAAGACAGCTAAACAATGAAGTTGCCAATCTCAATCCAGCTACCCAACCATTTACATGTACCAATTCCCACGTCAGACCTGTTAATAGCACCAGTGCACCCTCACCCAACAAGGCACCGCCACACTGCAGAAAATGTCATCATCCCGAGCATGTCCGTGGACACAAGAAGTTAAACAATAACACAGTGGTGAAATGCAATTTGTGTGAAACCAGCATCTGTTCAGTCAGTTCATGGCACACAGCAAACCAGGGTCATCAGAGTACTTGCAATAGCCAATCAGCTACACCAAGACGAGATACAGTCTGTATCAAGAAGCTGCATCTAGATGAAACTGAGTGGTTAATGCTTTCATATATTTGCCAGTCAGCTGTAGGTCGGAGCCTGAGTGGAAGTTAAATGCCTGGACAGTAATAAATTATTGCAGTACTTACTGGACTCCATGAAACTCTTCCTATTTATGATGATGATGATGATAATGATAATGATAATGATAATAATAATTGTATTCATTTAATGCAATGAAAGGGAAGGATACAGAGGTGATCCCAATCGAGGGTGTCCGTCCGCAGCCGGATGTAATTGACTGTGAGTCGATTTTGATGAGGGAGGAAAACCGGAGTACCCGGAGGAAAACCCTCGGAGTCAGATTGAGATCGACTGAAACTCACATACAGCCCGAGGCCAGGGTTGAGCCCGGATCACAGAGGTGGGAGGCGCAGTGGATAACCGCTAAACCACCCTGACGTCCCTAACCCAAACAGTTACAACACCTTAACCTTGTAATACCATTGTATGTCAACTTAATGATGAAAGGAAATCGGTTATCACAATTGTTTCAACTGCCAGCCCAGCAACCAAACCTAGAGGTCAGACAAGTCCTCCAGCAGCACAATGATGAACGATCTTCCAGAAACTTGAAATTATTGCAGACTTGGGTTTCTCTTCTGTTCAAGACCTTGAAGACCACATTACACAACACGATCATCAGCATCCAAGATTTGCTGCAGTGTTGATCGTTCCTCCAAACAAGGCGATGGTGTTGTGTTTTGACCATACAACCAAAGGAAAGCCACAGGCATAGGCTGCAAGGTGGCCTTACTGCAACCAGCATTTCTGGAAATATCAGTAACTTCATCAGATATCTCGCACGAATGGTTATACGTGAGTGGGGGCCACAACCTTCTTGGGTCAAACATGGCCATTTTAGGTCTGATGTAAACATGAATAATATAGGGGTTCATTTCTATCAACTTAAGCAAACCACTCTCTCCCTCTTTCTCACACTATGTTGGTTTTTACATACATTGTAAATGCTCGTAAAGACTTGCTACACTGTACCCAGTATTTATTCAACATTTTTTGGATACAAATATCATTCAAGGTAATATGTAGATGAATTCCCATGCTTACTCTCATTGCAAACTTGAAAGTATTATTGTTCATCTAGTTTTCAAGATAATTTTGTATCTTGTTTTACCCGTGAATTGTGGTGAACATTTATTGATTTTATACCACAGTATATGGATTGTTGGAAGAGGCAGTACATGACAAATCTGATGTGTAACATATTGTTTGTGAATAATAATTGTCGAGAAGACGATTAAGACACTTTATCAGTCTGTTGTGTTTGCGGTGAAGCTCCCAATTTGATTTACACTTTTGCAGAAATAGAAAAAACAGTTATTTGATGTTCTATTATTACTATATTGTTCTATTATAATCATCTTTTTTGCATCATCAAAGCACTGTAAATAACTGCAAAACAATGATATACGCTATCTGCTATGGCAAATCATTCTTATTCTGCTATAAAGGAAAAGCACACTTAATAAATGGCGCCTCGTTGGTTTTCTTCAGTTGTAAATCAAATGCCAAACTCCACTTCTTTGGGTCTTAATCTCCGAGTCGTTTTGTTCGCACTTTAATTTGATCATTAAAATATTCTCATCCGAACCACCGACAAACACGAAGAATATCCATAGTGATAGAAAAGTGTGTAATTTTGTTACATTCTTTCATCTCTCTTGAGAAGATCTTTTTCAAAGCGTAGATCGCCCGTTTAAAACCCGCGGGCATCGCGTTCAAAATAACAAATGGCGCCGAACTCATATAATTCGATTCCCTTCGCGCATGATCAGACAAAATACTCATGTGCTCAGTTAGCAGCTATGGACAGCTATATCGGCCTTGCTGTGCGTCACCAGCATGGCGTAGCTAACATACCAGGTGGGTGTCTTTTAGGCACCATTAAATGCTTTTTTTGCGGTGGTGTGTTGGGGATACTGGGGAAAAAATCCGAGTGCTCCTTCGAAGGAGTCGAACCAACGACCTTCCGGTTACTAGTTCGGATGTTCTACCACTGAGATATATGGGATGATCGGAAAAATCCGAGTGCTCCTTTGCAGGAGTCGAACCAACAACCTTCCGATTACTAGTTCGGATGTTCTACCACTGAGATATATGGGATGATCGGAAAAATCCGAGTGCTCCTTTGCAGGAGTCGAACCTACGACCTCCGATTACTAGTTCGGATGTTCTACCACTGAGATATATGGGATGATCGGAAAAATCCGAGTGCTCCTTTGCAGGAGTCAAACCTAAAACCACTAGTTCGGACCGATGAGCTATAGGGGATGATCGGAAAAATCCGAGTGCTCCTTTGCAGGAGTCAAACCTAAAACCTGCTCTACCGATGAGCTATAGGGGATGATCGGAAAAATCCGAGTGCTCCTTTGCAGGAGTCGAACCAACGACCTTCCGATTACTAGTTCGGATGTTCTACCACTGAGATATATGGGATGATCGGAAAAATCCGAGTGCTCCTTTGCAGGAGTCGAACCTACGACCTCCGATTACTAGTTCGGATGTTCTACCACTGAGATATATGGGATGATCGGAAAAATCCGAGTGCTCCTTTGCAGGAGTCAAACCTAAAACCTGCTCTACCGATGAGCTATAGGGGATGATCGGAAAAATCCGAGTGCTCCTTTGCAGGAGTCGAAGCTACGACCTTTCGATTACTAGTTCGGATGCTCTACCACTGCGCTGTTGGAGACACATGGGAAAAGGGCCCCTTGGTGCGTAGAGTGTTCCCGATCAAGTGCCTCTGGTTGTCATTCTCTCTTTTTTAAACAAATTTCAGGGCTCAAGTCCGAAGAACGGTCACGGCGGATCCATCCGTGTTATACCCGCTACTAACTTCAGCTCTCTGTCCGAAAACATCAAGACAGACTTAGCCAGATTAACAGTCAACAGAGGGTCGAATTTCAGCCACCCATGCCACGCCCATACTTGACCTCCTAGTATTGGTGAGACGTTTATCGCAAAATATTGTTTGCAAAGTATGTTGGTTGATAAAACTGGCTCTCCTTTTGTTGTTGATTATTTACGGGTTTTTTTATTATGCTTTGCAGATTACAAGACAGCTTTTAATGAAGCCACAAAGGCAATACTACACTTTTGTAGTTCTTTTTTAATTAGACGTCCCTTGCTATGAAAGATAATTAAAACGATGATGTGCATGCCATTAGCAAAAACATCTTTAATTAGTAGGCACCGTCTTTAATTAGTCTGTAATGGCACACTGCACTTCGCGAGTTTTTATTACGAACGTATCGTGTAATATGGCACAATATGGGCTTTTGTAAATTGTACATTGATGCATTTTCGATTTTTTTGTTTTCAATAAATAGACGCACGAACAGAAACTTTGTACATGTGATATGTGTTTATATTGAAGTCACCACCGCTGCAGCGCGGAGTTTGGTCATTTTACCTTCTCACAATCACAGACCTGACCTTAACTACTTGATTGAATGCAAACAGAAAATAAATCTCAGTTATCCAAGCATTGCACAGTTTCAATTTCTTTCACGCCTTTGTTGGATAACACGATGCTAATAGCTCCCGTCTCTTAATGGTTTGGTGGAATGAGAGGAGCCCATAACCGGAAGCATACAACTTCAATTTAATACTCGGTCTGTGTCACACACTGCCGGAGATAAAGCTATTTTTTTCCACAATTGCTTGTAATCTCGCAATCTCTGAAATAAACACTTCTTTGGCGTTGAATATTGTGGTAAAAAACAAATCAAAAGTGCTTCAGCGTTGTCTGTACTCTTATCGACAACGATATTGTCATCACAGTGGTCAAAATTTGTTGTGGACTCATTTTGACCACTAGTGTGATGACGAATGTCGCTGTCGATAAGAGTACAGACAACGCCGAACCACTTTCGATTTGTTAATTAGACGAGTTCTTAAATAAGATTTTGCTTGCACGAATGCCGAACCATTTTCAATCCCACGAGTAATAATTTCTCATGCAAGATTTCAATTGTGATTTTGCTGGAAAGGTCTGGTTTCGTGGAAAAGTCAATCTAAAAATAGCTAGGGCTGTAAAAACGCCGTTCCACAAATACGTTGAAGTTGCTAATTGTGCGCTCCTGGGGGCCCGTTTCTCGAAAGTCCCAATAATTTTTTGGGCCCGAAAAGCCATTTGTGAAAATGCCAACCGCTAGTTTTGGAAAGCTGATCATTTAACATGTTTCCAAGGTAACAAAAAGAAAAAATGACTGTGACGTTTGACGACTTAAATCCTCTCCGTTCTTGAGATACAAAGGGAATAATGACGCCTGAAAATGGCCCGTAAAGTTTCGGGACGTTCGAGAAACGGGCCCCTGGTCATGAGCTCTTGCACTGTTTAGTCTTGCGGCGGGCCCTTTCTGTTTAATTTATTGCTCACATAATAGCTTAGATTGTAAAGGGCGATTTAGACAGACAACGAGTACGCTTCTTGTTTAAAGTGCAACTAAAGTCGAATATTTTTCGTCTACAATATTAATCTCCCCACCAAAAGCAAACATGGTTTACCATTCTTACCTTGAAATTTCGCTTTTTTTTGCCGGACAAGACAGACAAAAACTAGTACTAATTTGGACCCATGCACGACCGTGATGAGAAAGGCATGGGTCTATTCTCGATTTTACGTCACAAACTGAAAACAGGAATGAAAAGCAGTTTTGTGACGTAAAATCGAGAATTGACCCGTGCCTCTGACATCACGGTGGTGTGTTCAAATTTCTTCAAGTTCTGCCTAGTTAACGTCGCCCGCACGCCACCGAAAGCGAAATTCTGGGTAACAATGTTGACATATGCTTTCTTTGGATAGGGAGAGTTACATTGGGAAAGAAAAATATTTAATTATAAGTTTAGGTGCGCTTTAAGACTTTCGCATGCAACTAGCAGAACGTCAGAACTTCCGACCACTTACAACTTACACCCATCTTTATTTATACATGTTGTAAACATCAGATATCTATGTAAATATTACCATCTATGTAATAAAAGAAAAGAAAACATTCTACGCATCACTAAAAATTCTATAAAAATACAACTTCTATCATTCTGAATAATACTACTATAAAAAACGACTATTAACTATTAAAATTAAAATGTCTCAAAGACCTTCGCTATTCTTTGATTGCAGTCAAATGATACGTTAAGACTTCATAAATACTTTTGTCCTTTGGCCATTTCAATTACAACTTAACCACTTCAGGTTAAGACTTGTTTCCATATCTCAAAGTGCCCTTGGACGTGAGGTGCCTGGGAATGAAGTTAAATCACTGGAATCGGAATGCTAACAGTTAAGCCTAAATATTGTTTTAGGCCTATTTAGGCCTAACGTTAGCATTTCTAAGGGGTTTGGGCTTTTTCAACAGTTACATTATAACTTCAGTCTGCATTTTACACTGACCGATTCCAGTGATTTAATTTCATTTTCAGCCACCTTACGTCCAAGGGCACTTTGAGATATGGAACCACTCTTTACCGGTAATAAACTACTTCGGAAAATACCATAATACTCTTTGTTTGTTCCCCCAAATATTGCTTCAGCATTATATCCAGTTTCTTTTCGGACGTACAATGTTCCCAAGAGAAAACAAAAACAATGCTTATGCAAAATGTGGGGGTACAAACAAAGTGGCTTATTAAACAGCGATTAAAGCTGCGAAATGAGGTCAGCGCATTTTCGAATAAGCCGACTAGAGATCTTCACGAAAACAGCCCCTTAGACTTATTTTAGCTTGTTTAGTAGTTTTAAAACCTGTCTTCCATTAGTAGTGTAATATTCAAATCTATTATTAGCGCCTTTAACATACTCCAGATGACAGGTGTCAGCGCTATTAGACAATAGAATTTAGTTAAAGAAATACCATCCAGCTATCTCTCTCGAGTCGATGAATTGGTAACATTTCGAAAGATAAGCCCTTTCACCCCTTAAACGACCCGAAACCAGCCATTCTTAGTATTTTACTCAGGTCTAATGCCAGAGTATTTTACTCGTCAATGGGGAACCCCCAGAATTCAATGGGTTAATAAAGGTCGTTGATCACTTGCTACGTTTTGCGGGGGTCGCCATTAGTTTCAATAAACTTGTTACTTTAAAAACATTCTTTAGCAGCTTTAATTTCAGTATTGATTTTATTACGTATTCTTTTGAAGTAAGCCGAATCATAAAGATGATCGAGATGTACGGAGACATGCACGGGTTAGAGGCTGTACAAAACGATTTTCAACACTCCGTTAGGTATATTTTTCCAGGATTGCATCTGCATGAAATAAGATGCACGCGGATTTCAATAAATGTCCTGTTGCTCTTCTCCACAACACTCATGTCTCGGAATACAGACAATTAAGCCTCATTTACACTAGCAAGCTTTCCTTGACAAGTTTTCCTGGGCAGTGCAAATGGAAAAATATGACAAGTTTTTCCTTGACAAGTGGGCTTGTCAAGGAAAACTTGCTAGTGTAAATGAGGCTTTGAAGTCACAAAGTGTCCTTGGGCGTTTGAGATGTGGATGAGTTTAACTCATGTCGCCATTAATGTAAACCTATAGATATAATACGTGTAATCAATGTGGAAACAAAAATGTGTACATACTGTTTGTAAATCAGGTAATCAAGTATACAGCTCAACTATGTTTTCTTGGGAACTCCTGGACACTCCCTAAGAAGTGTTCATTTCATTTCATTTCATTTCCCAGCAAAATACGGTTTCTTTACTCTAAAAGGATCGCTAAAAAGCCTTTTCCTGCGTATCAGGCGGCCTCTCTTCCCCGGCACTAGCTTGGTTATCCTGTGCCCCAACTCCACGAGGCTCCTTTTCTTCAAGCGTATGTACTGAAAAGCTTTCTGTCTTCTTGTAAGTTTGACGTTGCCGATCATTTGACGGACTCCTTCCACAAAGGCAAAGAAACAGAAGAGCGATCCACAAGATTATCTGCATGAAAAAAGGTAAACATTGGGGCAGTCAATTTGTCAGATATGTCCAGATACGCAAGTGATTAGATGCACGTCGATTTTAGAGCGATTTTAAATCGAGTGCGGTAAAACCAAAACCAAAGTAATTACTTTGGCCAATCAAAACTCGAAGGAATTACTCGCAGCCGACACAAAGCGCGGGAAAATGTGCAATCGCGCGAGCCGCGATTGGTTTTGGTTTCACTTCTGATTGGTTGAAAAAGTGGCGCGAGACTTTTGAACTAATCCCTGAATGAAGTAATGCAAAACCAGAGTAATTCGCTAATTACGTTCGACACAATTAAAAACCGCTCTAACAAGAGTCACGAAGTGTCGCTTTGCCTTCCTCCTAAGCTCATTCCTTGGAATACAGACAATTGACATCATGAAGTGTCCCGCTGAACTCTGCATCTCAAGTTACCCTACCCGGGAGGCCTTCATGATAACCAGCAGCCTACAACTCCAATACTACGTAGGTCTATGTAACGGCAATTTCACAGATCAAGCTATTTTTAGACCCATAGTGAGGCAGTCAGGATAAAAGCCATAAAAACACGTTGGAATGAATGGGAGAAATATTTGCATATCATTCACTTTCCTTTGTCTTTGTCCTCTAAACCTCTCTTTTAAGCTGAATTTTAATATATCGAAAAAGGCCTATTATGCTTTGTGGAACTAACATCACCTATGCAGCTACTTTGTACGCTTGTCTCTTCCCCCGCACTCACTGCTCAACTGAAAAATTGCCACTTCCACTAAAACTTGAACAGCGTGGATGTCGACATGACAAATAGGTAAGTACCATGGGTGTGAGAGAGTATAACCTTCCCCCCCATTGAAAAATCCTAGCTACCCCTCTTGGCTTGCACGAGTGACCATTCTCAATCCCATGGGTAATAACCTCCCATGCAAGACTTGGCTGGAAAGCTCTGGTTTCGCGGGAAAATTAATCTAAAAATAACTCGGTCTGCCGGTGAAAACGCCGTTGCACAAATACAGTGAAGTTGTAGGCTTCCAGTCATGGGCTCCTGCCCTAACCTAAAAATAACGATAAACCCGGACACCTACATTAGAGCGATTTTCAATTGAGTGTCGAAAGTAATTAGCGAATTGCTTTGGTTTTGCATTACTTCACTTAGTGACTGGTTCAAAGTTCTCGCGCCACTTTTTCAAGCAATCAGAAGTGAAACCCAAACCAATCGTGGCTCGCGCGTGCACATTTTCCTGCGCTTTGTGTCGGCTAGGTGTAATTACTTCGAGTTTTAATTGGTTTACTGGATTTTCTTCGTCCTTTTTGATTGGCCAAAATAATTACTTTGGTTTTGGATTTTCGACAATCGATTGAAACTCGCTCCATTGTTGTCTTGTTGGACATCAGTATTGGGCGTTTATTTATTTACTTGCATTTCTGGACCTAAACAAACATCGGCAAATTCGTTGGACGATGGGAAGCTTAGGAAGCACTGCAACGACGGCCAAGAGATACGAGGTGGTAAATGTTGGCGCAGTGGTGAGAGCACTCGTCTTCCACCAATGCGGCCCGGCTTCGATTCCCGGGTACAACGCGGATTTGCTTGATAAATTAATTACTGGGTTGCCATAGGCAATCCAGTTAGAAAATGCATTGAATTTGCTTGTTTGTTTTTTTTTAAATTCTTTTTTTCTTTTTCTTTTCCGTGTCAGGAAAAGTCGTTCCTATCCCTGCTAAGTAGTGTCTTTGTGCGTATGTTTGGTAGGTTTGAGGGGCTAGTAGAAATGCATAGAGTTTATCTGGTGGACACAGTGAAATATCTAATTAACCTGCAATGCCGTCGAAAGTCATTGTAACGCGAATGGCGTTTTAGTGGAAACTTTTAAAATATGCCCTTATGGAGCTCAAGAATGGAACGCCAATTGGATAAAAAAGACAGGCGGTGAAAAATAAATATCTGGCCCCTGTTGTTCAAAAGGTGTATAGCGCTATCCACTGGATAAATCACTGTCTACTGGATAACTCAATTGGTTTTGATAGTGTTTATCCGCTGGATAGTGATTTATCCGGTGGATAGCGCTATCCACCTTTTGAACAACTGGGGACAGTCCCCAGTTGTTCAAAAGGTGGACTCTTAAAAGCGACGAGTAATGGCCTTCGGCTGCCCGGATTTAAGTCAGCTGTATTTCCAAAATTTTACTAACTTTGGTGTTATGTACAACACTGAAACCAAATGGAAAATTCTCTGGTAACTTTTTCTTTGATTGGATATCGAACACCTCGGCTGGATCTGTGATTTCTGTTGTCTGGCTATTTGTATTTATTTGAACTCAACTCTGCACAGTCTTCAAGGAAAAACAATTGGAAATTTGACTAATTCTTGTTGGTCAAGAACTATTTATGGAGCAGTCGAATATGTTGTTTATTTCAATAAAATCTTTCGTTGGAAAGGTTTTTTTGTGAGTTTTTTTTAAGGCCTTGTGGATTCATCGTGTTGTGTAACATTCGAGCTCAACTAATTTGCAATCGTGGGTTGAGATTTGACACGCGCCGAGCAGTTTTCATAAAGATGACAGGAAGTCAAAATGGTAGCTATAGTTTTTAACGTAAGAAAAAGATCTGTTTTGTCACGATGGTGTAAAATGAAATTCATTAGGGAAGCCCAAAATATTTCTTTAAGTTCCTGGTTCTAAGACTTACAAGCGCGAAAAATTTTTCGTTACGTTTGCTAACATTCTTATTTGTTGCCTGAAGTTCATTCAACGTAAACAAGAACCTAGCACAACGTAATCACGTGCACCTTTGCAGTTGCCTAGCACGTGATCAATTTCTTCCTTTTGACAGAACTCTTGATTCTAGACGTAAGAGACTGCAGAATTTTAGTGTTTTTACGATTGATTGCCATTAATCTTTCGCTGAGAAACAGGAATTCAGAGGTTTATATAAAAGCTATGTTATTGTTTTCTTTTCCTCCATCTGTCTTTTGGCTACCCTAGGTGCCAGAGGAATTTTTTTTTTTAAGGTCGGAGAGAACGCTCCGCGATTCCAAATAAACGGTTGAGGACGAAAAAAACGTCTGGTCGCACAACCCCAGAACCTCATTTCCATGTCATCAAATTGGGACAGAATTTGTCCTAGTTCGCTGATTGGACGTTACGTTGGAGGGGGTTCCTCCTTGGACAAATCGAAAAACCGGCTCTCAACAGCAGTTGTGACAAACAGCATTGTGTGACTTTGGCCCGAGAGGAAAGGAAAAGGCCTAATTCTTCCGCTGGTCCGTGTGCTCTTTCAGTGCCTTCACGCACTTCAACGGCTTTGAGAACGTGAAAAGACCCATTTTAATTGTAGTTAAATTATTTTGCTCATCGATTCGCTCGGAGGGAAAAAACTTTTATCAAATAAATCAATCTTACGCACTGAAAATCAATACAACATCGTTAAAATTGCTCCAAAACTATTAAAGCTGTTGAAATGAACAATCATCACTGTAATCACAATTTTCAGGAATGTTAATGATGCGCTTCATTGCGTCCCGCGGGAAGGAGTCCCAGCTTGGCGGTCAAAACTGGTTTGACGACAACACCGTGACGAGAAATCTGAGCTATCTCTACGCATGGAAATGAGGTTCTGAGGTCGTGCGACCAGAGGTATTTCTTTTAGTCCTCGACCGTTGATTTGGAATCGCGGAGCGTTCTCTCCGGCTTGTCCTTTACTGTTAACTCCCGGCTTTTACGGTACTTTTTAGTGCAAACGTTAAGCAAAAAAATTTAACGTGGCATCAGATTAGACTGAAAAGAAGAGGAATTACGAAGCGGAAACAACACGTTCAGTCCTTCCTTATTGCGTAGAATAAACGTTTGCTTAGTGCAACTGATGCAAGACATGCATGACATGCAGGAAAACGTCAGTCAGAGCAATTTGCAGTTTGTAAAAAGAAAAACTGAGTGAGTTTAACTCAAGAGCGTGTGTTGTTATCTTTGAACTGAATTTTATCACCAAAGCTAAAAAAAGTAAAAGACCTCAAAACGGGACAGGAAATTACAAAATAATCAAAGTGAGAACATGTGAGCCAAAGGGCAACTGCTGGCAAGACGTATGGGTGACCCCTCAAATGGTCTAAATGACCTCCCACTTGACTTGAAAAAATTAACTGGAAGGCTGCAGTTCAATAACATCCAACTCATTGCCTTCTATTTTTGTGTAACACGTACCACAGGAAACCCAGTTTACGCTCATGGAGCGTCTAATAAAACTTTATGATGGGGAAGTATTTCAATTAGCCAAATCCGCGGGGGGGGGGGGGGGGGGAATCTATTTTTAGATTTTTTTGGATGGGAATATGAATTGGAGTTCTTGATCCAAATTTGGTTTCTAATGAATCGAACGCACCCTTATAAATGCGCAAGGTACGTTTGCTGCGATATACGGTTGGGGTCCACCGTTCCTGTCACATATTTGTGTCTGTTGTTTTCTAATTCAATCCTGATGTCGGTGCATTAGCTTCGTCCTAATTTAGATAGGCACTTGATCTTTATAAAGAAACACAGTTTGTTCATGCATGCAACACCACGATTCAAATACAACACAAACAACAAATTCACCCATTAAGTACCCGTGAATGAAAAAGAATCGTGCAACTGTTACCTCGATTATTCCACAAATGATACCGCCATAAGCCACAAGTTTCAGGTGCAGTTTCATTCCGTCCAAAGCGGAAGAAGAGCTATTGCTATTGCTACTGCTATTGCACCCCTAGTAAAAATTACAATGATAAAAACACATGTAAAGGAATTCTCTCTGCACGTCGTCCAACTCCGCCTTCCTAAATGGAAAATAGGGACTTAAAATATTTCAATGCGGTCGTAAACATGAACGCCACCAAATGAGGGCATTTAATGCTGGGGCGAGGGCCAACCAGGAAGTCCAAAAATCACGGGCTTCCGCCTCGACTACGCAGACTAGGAAACGATAGCGAGTTTAATTAAGAAACGACGACGGCTACGACTACGAAACAATAACAATAATACACAAAACAATAATATTATTGATCAGAAGAGCATAAATATTACGATTCTCAGTTGAGTATGACACTAGGGAAGTTTGGTGACAAAGTTCCAGCGTTAAAGTTACCATGTTGTCAAAGGCAACTTCCTCCGTTTCCAAGAGTAACTTTTAGGATCTACTAATGATAACGGTTAAATTCAAACTGGCGACCGTTACCAGTTAAATGACGTCAAACCCCGAAAAGTTACCCTTGGAAAGAAGCAAGTTGCCCTTGACAAAATGGTAACTTTAACGATGAAACTGTGTCACCAAACTTCCCTAGCGTCATACTCAACTGAGAATCGTAGTAACCGTGCTGCGTGCACATGCAGCACGGATTTTAGCAAGTATGTTTGCGGTCCCCTGCATAACGACGACGTGAAATCACCAAATCTCAGGTTTTGACGACAACGTAAGCAACGGACTGAATCTTTCATTCTCTCTTTTCACACTGATACCGCCCGTACCAATTTATTTTTAGGATATTTCGCCATATTGTAGAACGTGAATGAGACTGAATAAAAAAATTCTGATAGAGCCAAATTATATTTTGAGGTGACGTTATCGTCGACCGTCGCTGTCGTAGTTCCTAATTTGAAGTCCCTAATAGTGGTTTCCATCGGTTACAAAAATGGACCTTCACTGCGACTGCGCTTAAATTGGCCCTGGGCAGAGTGTTAAGCCAGAGTGGTCAGAGTCCGTGGGTGCTTACGATTCAGCCAAAAAATCCGGAAATCTCGGCTTGAGGTCAAATGGAAAGGCATTTTCCGGAAAATCTTTACCTCTTTTTCCGTTTAGAATGGAATTCGGGAAATGCCCTTACGATTTGCGAAAATCGTTCCGTTTCCGTTTTCGACGGAAAATTCATCCCAGAGGATAAAACTATTCACTGGACAATTGTAATCAATGTAAATATGTTTGAGCGAAAGCGAAAACAAGCGAATATTTTGAGGGAAAACACAATCCTGTGAGATCGAAGGAACACGTGGTGAAGGCTTTGAAAATAATCTTACCTTGTCAGCGATTTTAACGCTTGAAATTCCATCAAATGCACCACAATCCTTTTCTTTATTCGTTCCGAAGCCTGTAGTGTATTTTTTTTGTCACAGGAAACTTTTCGAGATTCCCATTTGGGAATTAAATGGGAAATTTTCCCACTCGTGGGAAAAAATTGGGACAAGAAATTACTTTTAGGGGAAAATGTTGGGTTTTCATTGGGAAAGAACGTCTACTTTCTTTTTGCATCCCAATATTGGGAATATGATGTGAACGTTTTCCCAAGTTATACCCAAAGCTGGGAACAATATGGGAAAAGTTCCCAATTTATTCCCAATATTGTGAATTATGGGGGAACATTTCCCCAAGTTATTCCCAGTATTGTAATTAATATGGGAACATTTATCCAAGTTATTCCCAGAATTGTGATTAGTATGGGAACATTTATCCAAGTTATTCCCAGAACTGTGAATAATATGTGATTAGAACATTTATCCAAGTTATTCCCAGCATTGTGAATAATATACATTTCCCAAGTTATTCCCAGAGCATTGTGAATGATATAGAAACCATTTACCCAAGTTATTCCCAGAATTGTGATTAGTATGGGAACATTTATCCAAGTTATTCCCAGAATTGTGAATAATATGGACACATTTCCCAAGTTATTCCCAACATTGTGAATGATATAGAAACCTTCACCCAAGTTATTCCCAGAATTGTGATTAGTATGGGAACATTTATCCAAGTTATTCCCAGAATTGTGAATAATATGGACACATTTCCCAAGTTATTCCCAGTATTGTGAATGATATAGGAACCACTTTACCCAAGTTATTCCCAGAATTGTGAATAATATGGACACATTCCCCCAAGTTATTCCCAAAATTGTAAATAATAAGGGATTATTTCCCCAATTTAATTCCCAATAGTGTAACACGGATAAATGAAAATAAAAGCCTTTATTATGATGATTCTATAGATTATAGAAATATCCTCCACGTTTGACCGGCCTTGTTCCAAAAGGAACATGAAGCATCAATGTTAAGAATTACACACTCCATGTCAGCACTTTATCCACTTAATGAATACCAGTATCTTTCCCACTTTGTTTGAGGGTTAATTGGAGGACTTCGCTCGGAATCTTGTTCATTTTTCTTCAATGTTTCCTGCGCCATCCTGTATAACGAGTGAGCGACCAGACTGGAACTAGTGAGCCGTTTTCATTTTGGCCAGCAGTCTCCACGGCAAGCTCTCTACCGATTTTGGCGGTAATCGGCGGCTTTAGAACGTTTGTATCAACGCTCACAAATTTGTGGTGATTTTGTTGTTGTTTTACTCTTTAAATGCTGATCCAAGGCAGGGAAATGCTTACAAGAACTCAAGTAAAAAGGTAAGCGTTAACTATAGGCGAATAACATTTGATTTGATACCTTATTGTCTTCAAAATGACGATTTAAAGGTAGAGTACCTTCAAGTCAATTTTTCTGGCAAGGATACTTAATTACTGGGTTGCCAAACCCAGTCGGAATCTGTCTTTAATTTCGTCGTTTTTTTATTTTTCGTTTTCTTTTTCTTTTCATTTTTTTCCTTGTCGGTAAAAGTCTTGCCTGTCACTCCCCTGCTAAGTGGTGTCTTTGTGCATAGAGCCTTCTACACGTATTTTCTTAGGATCGAGAGGGTAGTGGAAAATGCGTAGATTTCTCTGGTGAACACAGTAGAACGATTAACTTAACCGGCAATGGCGTCGAAAGTCATGTAACGCGAATAGCGTTTTAGTGGATCTTTGAACAAAATGTACCCTTATGAAGCTCAATAATGGCAAGCGAATTGGATACTGAACAAGACAGGTGGTCGAATGTTAGAAGCGACGAGTAATGGACTTCGACAACAATCTGTCGCCCGTCGAGCCGTAATCAAAGTGAGCTGTCTTCCTAAAATTTTGCTAAGTGCGGTGTTTTGTGCAACACTCAAACCAAATGAACAGTTCTCTGGTAACTCAGTATGGGTTCAACAAAGACAGAGAAGGAATCCATATAGTGGATCTGTTATCTCAGTTGTCTCGCTATTTGTCAGATTTGTATTTACCTGTTCTCAACTCTGCACAGTCTTCAGGTATAACAATTGGAAATTTCACTAATAAGTAATTGACGTGAATGGCGTTTTAGTGGATCTTTAAACAAAATATACCCTCATGGAGCTCAAGAATGGATCGTCAATTGGAGAAACAAGACACCGCTGAAAAATAAATGTCTGGATTTTAAGCAACGAGTGTTTTGGTCTTCGACAACTTTCTAATATTTTACTAACTTGGTATTATATAAAACACTGAAATCAAATAGCAATTTTTTTTATGGATTTAACAAACATTGAAGGAATCGAACGCCTTGAATGTATCACAGTGTTTACTCAAGTCGCATCTTAGTTGTCTGGCAATTTACATTTACATTTATTGGTATTTTGTACTCACCTCTGCAAAGGTGTAAAATATTTGGAAATGTGACAGTGAAGAATTATTTGAATGAAAGTTGTTGTCGCTTTTCTGCTTCATTGTTTACGGTCAAGGTTCCGAGTCGAAAGGGGTTTGATGTGAACTGTCAAAACTGCTCATGTATTTAATTGCATCTCTTGTTTGCACGCACGCAATTGAAATAGGAAGGTATTTTTGCCTGTAATAGTAAATATGTTGTTTGTTTCGATTAATTTTTCGCTGGAAAAGGATTTTGCCGAGATATTTCCAGCCTTTGTGAACTTTAATATCATGTTGTGTAATTTTCGAGCTTAACAAATTTGCATACGTGTGTCGAAATGTGATACGCGAGGATCATCTTGATAAATAACCTCATCTTGGAGAGTAAATTTATGACTTTGCTGAAACAATGGTCAAACTCAAGAGTTGCACGATTGAGATCTTTGTGTTGAATTTGCACATTTCTTGTCAAACTTTATAACACTTGGAAGAAAAAGAGAACTAACAAAAACAAAACCTTGTATCTTGCCATCGTTTGACACAGATGCTTCACTGTTTCGGATTACTCTTTGCAGACTTGTTATGGTTCTGTGGTTTATCTGAAATCTTAAAAAGCCCTTTTTGTATTTTAAATTCAAAACAAGAACCCAATCCAAAGATTTTGACCTGAAGATAACTGCTTTGAAATCAATTATTTTGTATTCTAATTTTTTTTGTCATGATGGTAACTGTTAGCTAATCACTGGAATGGTGTCCAGCACATTTCTGATTTGCTGGTTGGAATATTATTTTACGGGAGCAGGTCACTTTAACCTTGTTTCTTCCACATGTGCATTTGTACTACTCAGTTATTTAAGGTCAATTCTTGATTTTTCTTACCTCGTTCAAGAAACATGAAAATTTTCATGTTTCGCTCTCAGGGGCACCCAACGTCAATTTTCGGAAAATATCTGTTCGGAAGACGATTTGAGATCTAGAATTTTCGGAATATTTGTTGTAAAATTTCTTGCTTGCCTGCCTGTCCTAGGATTTTCGAACATCTGAAAAATGATATAATTGCCC
>JALIRR010002881.1:27500-42500 GCA_023091755.1 Montipora sp. Colony 1 RG-2022
GTGTTTTCAATGTTCTAAGACGAAGTCAAGGCTGCACACTACGATTCCGACCGTTGTCAGCTCAGAGGTGGTTTGCGACTCGAAAATCCATCCCAGCCAAGAGTTTTTCACGCAGAGCTAAAGCCACATCATTTGCGAACCTCCGAGAATGTTTCGTAGTCAAAAATCCCCACGCACTTGGCTGGAAATGAGCATTTTCTCCTTCAATTCCACGATAGCTGATGAATTTAACAGTAACTGATGACCCGTGAAGACACGGAGCTTGGGTCCGAGGTCAAATTAACTCCACCCGCTGAGGTACAGTCATTTCATTTACAACACTTACCCCATCCCCACAGCGGCTTCTCGTAACCATGTTCGATTCATTTTATTGAATGAAAGTTAAATTGAGCATTTTTTAGGCTTTATAATCGACGGTATTTGATTTCCCATACAAAGTCTTATAACGCTTTTAAATTCTCAATGGCTGTCTGTAGTGACGCGAGCTTGGGCTGCCTATGTTCCCTCGAGCTCAAATTGCCTGACTTAGAATGTCCGTCATGTAGGCGTCATGAAAGCTAGACAGCCGAAATTTACAGGGAAACTGGGGCTATTTCTCCCCAGTACACACGCCAAATTTCAGCGCGATCGGTGAAAATGGCGGCTTTCTACGAACGGATCCTACAAGAATGATTCATGAGTGTGCGATTTCCATAGAGAACTAGGAAAAAGAGTTTTAATAAACAGTCTGAACAGTTCAAGCCATTTACATCTTTTTGACCTCCATTGGTGTCAAGTCATGCCAAGGCTAATTCTTTCCTGAGACGGTAAATTATTTACTTCTGATAGGATGCGGAAAAAAATTAAAGATTATGCGGAAATTTTTGGCCATATTATGTGTAAACATGCGATGATTATGCGGAAATGTAAACATTTATAGAACTAATAATTAGGCCCGTCCAATGTATTTACATGCTTATGGTAAATCAGGACTCGAAATTGCGACCAATACAGTCGCTTTTTCCCTTTGCAATTAAGATATCTGGCTGAGTCGCCAATTTGCGACTAGCATTCACCGTTAAAATAAAAGGGTTGGTAATCGGCATTTTGCCGAAACTTTTGCTAAAAGAAATAAAGCGATAAAAAATATTTTCTTTCTTGTCATGAGTTTTGTTTCAATTTGGAGATATGGAGCAAAATTGTGATGTGGTTGAACCACGATCCATTCCCTCGATCATTCACCATTTTCAGCGGTTTTTTACACATACGTATTGCGGGCTCTTTGTTTTGTACAACTTCATCGCAATGATTGTCCCTACTTTACCAGAGTTACAAATGATGCAATTTTAATTTGCTACTATAACTTGTGGCTAAATTCTCATACCTTGCATCTTTTTAAAAAAATTTCGAGCCTAGGGTATGTTATGAACACGGTTTAACGAGAGTCCAGGCTCATTCCCGAAAAATGAGTGGAATTTTTTTCATCTTGCGAACGAAATGGCGTGTTTTCTTCAATGTTCAGGAAAATAAGCGTTTTAAAATAGTCAATCTCTTCGGCTTTTGTGTTTGTGAGGGTGGTAAGCAGCTGCCTTATCACAAATATCAGGCATTTCTTCAGTTTTATGCGGAAAATATCGTAATTATGCGGAGGATGCGGATTTTAGGGAATTATGCGGACCCGCATCGCCGCATCCTGTCAGATGCCATGTAAATATCAAGACCTCTTCGGACCTTTGATCTGTCCTCACTGAACACAATACGGGCAACCCTAAAATCCGGAATCCGGAATCACAGGTCATTGTCTTACCAATACAGAGTAAAAACGATCCTAAACATTCATAAAAGCTAACCTTAGGCCTAAAAACGTTTGTTTAGGCCGAATTAGGCCTAAGATTAGCTTTTATGAATGTTTAGGATAGTTTTTACTCTCTGTATTGGTAAAACAATGACCTGCGATTCCAGATTCCAGATTCCAGATTCCTGGTTTTAGGGTTGCCCACACAATACCGTCTGCATACCGTTGTTTATGTTACTGAGTTACATTCTTATTGCTTTATCCTTTGCAGACATTTTAAGATCACAAATGGTATAATCAACTTTGGTATGAGAAATTCCCAACAGATACAAGGTATGACCAGTTGTCTAACACCTCGTCTTTGTGTTCATTGATGAATGATTCATTGGATATCTTTGATGAGACAAGAGTTATGGAAGAGTTGTGCTTATACATGTGAGTGGTACAAGTCACACAAACCCTCAAACCATAAAAAGAACTATTTACCTTCTGGTTTATTTTGCTAAGTTCAAATTCAAACCCACAAGCATGGCGCCGGTGATCCACCTTGCAGCAGCTGTCTGGGACTTTGTCATATCTGCCTCCTCCATAAGCTGTATGTCTCCAATCAGCGTAATTGATTGCTCCACAGCACTTACCCTAATCAGAACCACCCCACAAAAAAATCACCATCATTTAATATCATTTTGAAACTTGCTACAGTTTAAAGGGCCCTAGTCAGCCACGCCCATGTTTTTGTTGACATACGGGAGTTTTAGTGTTGTATTACTCTTGGGACTTGACCAAACCAAAAATAATCGTGAGAAAATGCGAGATATACTTATCGGCTCACCTAAATTTATTTGATAACCAAAAAACTGACAATGAAAACAAGGCACGACAGTTTAATTTAGTTTAATTCGTTGCTTGCGCGGTACTTTGTAAATAATGAGAAGCAGTATTGGGTCTCAGTAAATGTAAACTAGAGATGGTTTCATTTATCGCTCACGTAAATCGCAATTCACACTTGTAGCATCAGATGAAATCTCTTATTCTACGTTCCTAGAATTTCTTCGTTTTAAAGTTTACCAAATCCTCAAACGGGTGTTGAATTATCCAACAAAAATTTCTTCTTCCTGTAAAGTAAACAAGATGACCTCTGCTTTCCAGATCAATATCAAAATATGTCACATGCAAGCTTGTTCAATTCCACAAAACTAAGTTTTATCATCGGTGAGAAAATGAAATGAACAACGAAAAGATAAAGGCTTTTACAGACTGTAATAGCAACCAGTATTCAAATGTTTGCCTGTGTTTTCAGTGCTGTCAGCTCGAATGGAAGACACGCATAACATTATTTAAACCAGAATCATCGATCCGACGGTGAATTCGCTGTTCGTGATTCCTTGAAATGTAATCCAAGAAATTATTTCTCCACTTTTCAGAAATAATACACTGATTCTGATCATTCTAGCCGTCACAATTGAATAATTGCAGTACTCCTCGCCGAGAAGATGTAGTTCAACAACGATCTCCGTTTCCACTCGATAACATGTTGCGAAGAGCAAGTCACACATAAATAATGATAGAAAATGAAATTCTAATAAACTTAGCTTATTTTTCCATGAAAAACAGAATTATGTAGCCCATTTGATGTCCGATGGAAACAGATTACTTTGACAGTCAGAGAACTTGCCTGTGGGCATTTCCCTGTGGATCCTTCCCCTTGATCCATGATGAGCTCTCACCCTTGCCTTGTTGGCCAATGCCTTGGCAATAATACCCTAGGTCCTGCGTTGGGATCCACTATGAACCATTTTATAGCAAAGTTTTGTACAGTAGGATATCTGTCACCTGAACCTCAACTATAGTAATATTGGTCATCGGTTTGACTCCTTATTGAAGGATCTTTGTTTTTGAAATGCATGCCAACAAACAACTTGTTCTCAGACTGTCCTGGGTTAACAAAAATTTGGTCTTTGTTGAACTCCACGTTCATTAATATCACTTCAGATCTCCACCTTTTAATCATACGTTTAGCACTTGCACTGGTGATTGAAAAGCTAATAATTATTTTGCACCCTCTCTCAAGAAAATTGGGATGGCCTTGACGAGGAAATTAAGCATTTTATGCTATTATTGGAAGAAGAAGGGCCAAGACTGTGTTTGTTTTTTTCAGCTGCCTCAAACACGTTAAAATAAATTTGAAATTCAAATTAAATGCACAAAACCCCATGAATTACTTTATTTAATAATGTCATAAAAAGTGTGCAAATTCATGTACGTACCTCTTTTTGCAGTCTGTCAATATTCCTGAGTATTTCATAGTGTCCAGTCTTTCCATACAGTTTCATCTGTTCCTTCAGTTTCATCTGTTCCTTCAAGTCATCCTTTAACAAGGGCTTCTGATAGGGTGCGATTAAAAAAATGCAAATTATGCGATTTTTTTCAGGGCAGATTGTGCGATTAGAAAGGCCGATTATGCGATAAATAATGTAAATTATGCAATTTTTTTCTCAGCAATTTTAAGCTTGTTTTATAAGGTTTCAGGTGAAGAAAAACACTTTTTTGCTGCCCTAAAAACATTTTGAACACAAAGGAACAGAATCGATATTAGTTGGGATAAATAAAAAAAATAAGGTCTTCTGCACTACCGGTGCATCACGTTAAAAGTTGAAAGGACACAGCTAACATGCCAAATGAATGATCAAGGTGCTTGTCAACCAAGAACTTCCGAAGATGGTCAATCACAATAGGGCCATACCCCCATTTATACGAGAAAAAATAAGCCGCGGCTTGCATAAGACTCGAATGTTCACCCCGTATAAATGGTACAAAATCTACGTTCACGTCTTTTTCAAGCCGCGGCTTATATTGACCTGGGAATATATATTCGTATAAATAGTCCCTTTTCTCTCGTGTAAACGGCCCTAATATTGCACGACGAGAAAAACATCAGTCCATCGTCCACGTGGACCGTACCTGTGAGGTACTAGGGAGTTTAAGCAAGCGCATTTTTGAGACGCGGACGGCAACCGGAAGAGAACATTTCACGTGCCGGGACGGTGGTGTCTCCAAGATTTTTATACTAATCATCTGTAATGGAGAAAAGATACTTAGCAATGTAAAGGTGGTTGTGTAAATAAAAGATAAAAGGGAAAACAGCTCACTTCCGGTTGCCGTCCGCCTCTCAAAAATGCACGTGCTTGAGCTCCCTACTTTCTTGCTCGATCGTGAGCTGTCAGATAGCGCGGAAGGTGGGAACTTCCTTCTTCGTCGAAGAAAAAGCGGGCGTTTTCACAACAAACTTATCCATGAGTAAGTTTTTATCAGTTTTCAACGAAAGAAACTACATTTTGCCGAAAAACTTACAACTTCGCTTATTTTTCACAAATCTCTTCTCTAAGAGAAGGCAACTGTGTCATAAATTCAGTGGTGTGGGTGTGTATGTGCGTGTTTGTGTTGCACCAATAGAAGGAGACTCGTACCAGGTCCCCGACATGCAAAATAAAGCCTTGAACTTCGAATGTTTACGAAATCGAAGGTGGCAAAGGATTTCTAGCCTTTTTCTAAGATAAATCATCTTAAAAATGGCGTATTTATGCAGGAATTTCTAAGAAACGTGTTGATTTATGTTTCATTTTATGAATTTTGTGCGTCCTTTTGTGAATTATGCGATTTTTCGTGAATTGTGCGATCGGATGTGATTTGAAATCGATTGTGCGAAATCGCACCATCGCGTAATATCAGAAGGCCTGTTTAACTGGGCATAATGTACACTTAATGTATGGTCCAGAGGGAAACAGTTAGTTTTGTTTTCCTGAGAGTCTTGATGTTTTCCAAGACAAAGTTGAGGGAAACATCAGGACTCGAGGGAAAACAAAACTAATAATAAATAACAATAATAATAATAATAATAATAATAATAATAATATAAATAATAATAATAATAATAATAATAATAATAATAATAATAATAATAATAATTGGAAAAAATGTGAAAGCGTGCAACACTTAGTAAGTGGATGTGAGAAATTGGCTCAGAAAGAATATAAGAGACGACACGACAATGTAGCAAAGAAAGTCCATTGGGATTTTTGTAAGAAGAATGGGTTGGAGCATATGCAAAAGTGGTATGAACATGCCCCAGAAGGAGTAGTAGAAAATGAAGAAGTCAAAGTTTTGTGGGATATCAATGTTCAGTGTGACAATGTGATAGAGGCAAGAAGACCAGACATAATTGTAATTGACAAGAAAGAGCGAAAGGGGCTGGATAATCATCGATATTGCTGTACCAACTGATGTAAGAGTAGGGGAAAAAAAGAAAGGGAAAAAGTGGAAAAATACCAGGACTTGAAGAGAGAGATCAGAAGACTGTGGAAACTCAAAATGGTAGAAGTCGTACCTGTAGTGATAGGAGCCCTTGGAAGTGTCACCAAAGGATTTGATAGGTGGATTGGAAAGCTAGGGATACCATTCAATGTTGGAGTAATACAAAAAACTGCCTTGTTGGGAACTGCAAGGATATTGAGGGCAAATTGTGTTGGAAATGTGAAGAAGAGATACATGTAATTCTGTTAGCCTTTGGTCATTTGTTATGATTCACCTAAGAGAAGAAAAGATGGCAATGACAACAGCGAGAACATGATGTTGAAACCTAATAATAATAATAATAATAATAATAATAATAATAATAATAATAATAATAATAATAATAATAATAATAATAATAATAATAATAATAATAAAGATAAAATTATTCATGAGCTTTGTTAAAAAATCTTATATTAAACGCTAAAAAGTAATTAATTTCTAATATGCAATAGCAGAATAAAAACTATTTAAAGTAGTGGCCTGCTTATAGCCTCGGCTGACAGACTGTTCCATGTAACTGAGCCCGTATTTATAATGAAAACTCTTTTTGAGGACCTCAGTGTTCGGCCGTGGAATACTAAACTGGTTGTGTTAATATTGTTTGCAGTTTGGTAAGAAAAGAATTAGTATGTGCCCGTAAGATAATTCTGCCATTTTTGATCAGGCTCTTTCATGGTTCTCTCTTAAGAAGTTGTAAAAGTGGCTGCACATACATGTACAATCATCTGGAAAATTCAGCACTCAACATGTAAGTCAAACACAAATTTATTACTTCGTTTTTAATTTATTTGTCAATTATTACTATTTTTAAAAAAATCACGTTAATTATTGCCGATGTTGCAAATCGTTCACAGTTTATACCAAAGCACACTATCATTGTATTCACCCTAAATTATCCAGGTTAAGGTGAAGATAGAATTAGCCTTCAACCCATTGACCCCTAAGTGAGACTTGTCAGTGAGGGCAATTCAGGGGTCCATGGGTTAAATAATTTAAAAGAGTAAATGATTGTGCAGTTGTGATAATGACGTGGATGAAATTGACGTAGATGATGATGGAATGAACATCGTGATATGATGACTACTCTTGCGATTAGTTATGATGATAATGGTGGCAAAGATGAAAAAGATAGTTTTTCCAGCCTTTTTCTTAAGGACGGTGCCTACTATTGTTATAGCACATATGTTCTGCGCATCTCCAGATACTCGGATTTCCTATTGCTGGTGCTTATAAATACAGGGATATTTTTGCTCGGTTTAAAACTATGCGGAGAGAGCAGAACTGAGCAACTGATCTTGGTATCCAAAAAGAAAATTAGGGGTAACCATGCATTTTTCAGAGATAATAGAGCTTCAATTTGGAAAAGAACGCCATACATTACTTTGTATTTTAAAGCTTTTTACAAATATTGTTGATTAATTATCTTGGAAAAATGCGTGGTTACCCCCAATTTTCTTTTTGAATTGCAATAACACTTGTTAAGATCTGCTTTTCCCGCATATTCAGTAAAACGTGCAAAAATACTTTGAATTAGTAGGCACTGTCCTTAAATTTATTCCTTCACACTTCAGGTAGGGGTGGAGAATGGTATCTCAAAAACATGGCAATTTGGCAAGACCTTGAAATCTCGAAAGTGTTTTTGATAAGTCTATAAGTCTCGTTTTTACATAGCTTGCTTTTACTCAAAACTTTTTACCAAGGAGTCTCAAGCTCTGTTTTTAACTAGGATTCGCCACCCCTTCAAGTGTCAGACTCAAGACTCGTTTGGAAGTAATAATTATACGCAAAGACACAACCAATTTACTTACTTTATTTACCTCACGGATTCCAAGACATCCAGCAACCAATGTGGGAACAGATACTACTATGAGAAGGCCTATAAACTACAAAAAAATAATTATAATTACAATCATTAATAATAATAATAAGCATATTCATAATCAAAAAAACCAAAGTGACATTCGTCATGGAATGTGATCCTAAGACATTTGTACATCAAATTATCATCTAAAAAATTTTAACTGGTTTTAATATGCCTAAAATTTAGTGTAAGCTGACAGCTGTGTCCACTAACAACACCCTTTAAAAGGAAATTGTCAAATTAAATTTTCTTGATTTTTCTAGCAGTCATCATTAATTTTATAGATCAAGAAATCAAGAAGAGGAACAAAACATTTGCACTAACGGTCAGAACAAAATGTGAAAAAATCTTTAATAATACTAATATCACTGAAAACACTCAGCATGCATGCCCACAGTCACTGTTACTGAAAAACAACAAACAGCAGCAATCGCATTTTCTTGAATGTGTTATGTTTAATGGTAATTGAACTGAGTGGAGTGCAATTTGGTTTGAAATCATGCCTACGTATGATTTCAGACCAAACTTGCATGACACAAAGTTCAATTACCAGTTCATTACATTCATTTAGAAATCACACAATAATTATTTAATCACTAAAATATAACATTGAGTCAGTACCAAGATTTTGTTGATCCAATTGGGAACAAAAGGTGCAAAATTCGCCACACTACGATTCTCTTTGTCTTTCATTTAACTGCAATTTGATTGGTTACCTTAAACAAGCCTTGAAATCTGATAGGTTGTTTTGTTTTAGTGATCCCTTTTCTCATTGGCTGGGGAAATGGTGCAATTTAGAGAAACAAATGTATGATTTGGCAGTAAATCGAACTACTGAGAGCCAATCATGGGCCGGTTGCTCGAAGCATGGTTAGCGCTAACCGTTGGTCAAGAGATATCAAAACCTATAGGTTTCCATGGTATTTAACGCTGGTTAGCGCTAACCCAGCTTTGAGCAAACCGGGCCAGATTGTAAGGATTTCTACATTGCTCGGTAAATATCCACCACTAGAACCAACGCTGAGGTGAATAGTTGTTTTAGTATTTTAATTATTATACTAAAACAGTGAGATAAATACAGCACAAAAATATGATTTTAACGCATTTATTTCTGCAAAGATAACAACATTTTTGGGCCCAAATTCTGCACGAAATTGGTCAAAGGTGAATTAATAAGCAAAGGATATCCAGAGTTTGAGTAACCAGTCAGTGTGCGTGTTCAATGCTATCCACTGTTTTAGTATTATACTAAAAAACTAGATATTTAACCTTTCGAACCACACCTGAGAGTGAGTTATACATGTAGAATTTACTCTAGCTAACGCCAGATGAATTTTACTTGCCGGTAGACCAAATCAACCAACTCAATGTTGTATCCAGTTCAAAACTTATCCAGTTAACTAATTCCAATCACAAATACCCATATTAGTGGTTTTTCCATTTCATCGAAGGTACGCTTCTTGATCCACCAGTAGAGTCCAACACACCCAAGAGGAATGCCTATACTTCCAGCCACAACGAGAATAATAGGTGCTGTTTGTTTTTTTTCATGGACTATCATTCCAACACCAAAACCAATCATTACAATGCTTGCTGTCTGCAATATTAGAAATTAGAGAAATGAAATATATATATTATATATGCCATTATGGTGACAGCCGGGAGGGCACATTGTATATATATATATATATATATATATATATAATCATTTATGTAGGGTGGGAGGGGGAATCTGGACAACTGATTGCCTCACAAATTGCCTACTGATTGCCTAGTGATTGCCTACTGTTACTTATATATATATATATATATATATATATATGTAGACTTGAACTAGGTCAAAAACATTTATTTGCTAGTTCAAGTCTACGTATCTATTCAAAGCTCTGGTAAACCCATTGACCACGTCATTTCATTATATATATATATATATATATATATATATAATGTAATAATCATATAATGAACTGAAGATTTCATCAGCTATTTAAGTGCTCAATAGGTAAACTAGAGCGATGTAGATTTGTAGAGTTGGATTATTTGGTCGAAGACATTTATTGCTACTCAGAGTCATCAGGCAATGCCAAAAAGCTGATAACCTGTGTCCGGCGAGAAAAACCCCAACATCCAATGAAAATGCTGGAAATGTGATATCCATAGTTCAGTTTTTAATATATATATATATATATATATATATATATATATATATATATATATATATGACAGTATTATGCATCCTGAAGCCATAGTAATACCTTTTACAAAGACTGGACAAAGGCGAAGGAAGATAATGCTAGCTGATTACACTGGACAGATTGTAGAGGCAATGTTGTTAAAGTGGCTAACGACTCCTGAGTACAAATTATTTGATCAAACCTCTACAGATTTGCTCAACTCGCCATTATATGCCATTATTAAATTATCTTCTTCCATTCTTTCATATTCATGATTGAACATGCAAGCATGGATCTGGAAGGTAAAAGGTGTGCTGTTTGAAATAAAGTCATGTGTGTGCACCTATTGCATGGGACATTACTAAACCATGAAACAGCGAAAGGAAACACCAAACCACAATGAATGCATGAGCCCACCATACATTGAATACTAACTGACAAAGGTTGGATTTTGAGATTAAACCATTTTTCAAGGTAATTGAATTTTGCGAATCAAGTAACTGGTGCTTGTTTGTTAAACATCGATTTATGCAAGGTGGGGTTGAAATTCCAGTGAAATTGATTGCAGGAGATCGGCGCTTTTGAAAGGAATGAAGCCATCATGAAGAGGGAGCCAGATGCTGATGGCAAATTTGAAGACTGTACTCGGCTACCATACGATACGATACATACTTAATTGACCACTCCCCATAGGGGCTTTTCATGGCCAATGAAACACAATCACGACAGAACAGAACATTCAACAACAACTGTTAAGAATCCCAACTGGCCTGAGGCAAGCCAGTTGGCTATTTTCAAGTGCAGCTGAAAGTTGAACCAGGGTCTACCAGGAACAAATTCAACCAGTGGCCAGGGCGTGTCTTGAACCCGGGATATCCGGATCTCAAGGCTAGCACCCTAACCACTGCCCACTGCCCTAACCACTGGGTCACACTCACCGAGGAAGTGTTTTAGGAGCTAATTCAGCAAGATGAGTCAGATGATGAGGAATAAGCACACGCGTTCCAGTGAAATTTGAACCCTCTGAATCGAATGTATACTCCTAGCAGTAAATAAAGGTTTTTTATAAAGGTCACGAAATTTCGCGTCCTTAATTTTCACGCCAACCTTTCTTTCGCGGGATTTTAATTTTGCGAATTTTTTTAAATCGCGAAAATTAAGTCTCGTGAAAATAAGTGATGATAAGGTAGGTCAGTTCACATGTGAAAGTAGAAGGTCCGAGTCGGTGAACAATCCTGAAACAGTCTCACTTCCGCTGTGACGGCTGCTTGCCAATGACTGTCTGTATAGTTACATGCAAATTATTTCAATACGATGACTTATGCTCGTGTACAATAAGTTACATACATGTAATACATACATGCACTTCTTACCTCTTTGCCAAATAAACGTTTTTTCGTTATTTAACTGTAAAATTGCAAATAGCACAATGATCACAACAAAGTGACCTACCAGTACGAAAATCGCAGTAAATGGCAGGAATTTTCTTGTGAGAAATCTCTCCTGACTGCCATCTGCTGCCATTGCAATCATAGAGTTGTCCTACAGTAAGAAAAGAAATAAATGTCCTGACATCCTCATGCCTGTCTTAAAATGTCATCGTTTCATTTGACTGACAAAGATTTAAGAGTGCAAAATAATCATTGAAGCACGATATCCGATTCAGATGAATTCACGAAAGGTCGCTATTTTGATACGTGCAATGATAAACTGTAGATGCCTTTTCTTGCTTTGAAATCACGGATTCCTGGGACAAGAATAAGCGTGTGAAAACAAAATGATTCTCGGACGTCATGTGTTACTAAATGTAAATTATTATTACGCGTTAATAGTGATTGATCTCCCTTCCGTCACCAAGAATGAAACAGCACAATTAGGACACAGAACTCCCAATGCTTGTAACTCAGTTGAAAATCCATCGCCATTACTGAAGCAAGCGGAGCTTCTATGTAAATTTTTTTGCATGATAGAATATTACGCCAACGTTGGTGGTTTTACGGATGAATAAACAAACACACAAGGAAGTACATTATCATTCCCTTCACTGACGATGTAAATTCCTTCCCAAGCTATAAACGGCTTGTGATTTTTCAACTTGAAATAAAAAGGATTGTAATTATAAGAAGCAGGGACTGACAATTCTAAATTCGTAAACTGTACTTACGTTCTAGAGCGGATCTGTCTGACTTCAGACGGATCCTATTAGGACTGTAAAACTCAATGAGAAACGGGAAGGAAAATAGTGCTCTTTTGCGTTAACTAAGTGGCACTTTTTCGCCTTTTTGCCGAACAGAAAAAGATGAAAACATAGATGCCTTTCAAATCAGCACATCGATTCCGTTTTGGTCTCTACATGGGTGAAAGTAGAAGTTGTCGCAGATTGCTTGTGATTAAAACTGATATCTCCTTCGCAACGAAACTTGATTCCGTAAATTCTCTGGTTGCCATCGACTCATTGCTCATTCTGTCAATTAGACTGTCAAATATCCAAATTTTCTGCTGTTGTGTTACCGTTTAATATCGGAAGACTTAACTGACAGTTTGATTCGCGAAAAGTCAAGTTGGTGAATCGAAAAAAGGCTTCCAATTCAATGATTCTTGGGTTTTGAAAGAAAGTAGGAGCATTGCTTCCGGCGTGATGTTCTGTCTGTTAATTCACTGACAGGAAACCTTGCCTGAGGTTCTTCAAGTGACTGACTTACAACAACAAGCACGAACATAATCTCTGCGAAATGGAGCCAAGAGGTTGATTTCAGATGCAAAATAAAATGGTACTAATACATTTGACTGCGGCTAATGCTTTTTAAAAGATTTTTATTTTTGTGAAGCTTCGTTGGGTCGAAGACCGGTACACCAGAAGGGTTGTAAAATCCTATTTAATTTGCCCAAACTTGGTCAGTCACGATTCTCGTGACAATGATCTGTTAATATACAACGTAAGGATTTAACCAATTCAGTCTGCTTCCTCTTTCCTGGACCTCTCTTGCAAAGCAAGTATAAGCAAATAGAAAAATACGCGAATTCATTAGATTCTTGCTCATTAGAACCTTTTCACACTAAATTAACGACAATATTTATTACTCTCTCAAAGGTGAGTTCGGGTGAGTTGCAGTCCAATTTTTGGATTGCGTGATCGATTGCTCGTGGCAATAACTCCGTGGATTCCCTTAGTCACGAACAAAATTCAGTGGGATTTTTCTTCTTCATGATTTGTGGAGTAATTTTCAAAAGTTATGGATTAACTTTTCCGTCTTGAACACATGTCCGCTGTGTTATTTGCATTGTATTCAAGCCAAGCTTGGGGGTTTCAATTTTCCTGATATTTTCAGTATCAATCGGCGAGGGCGTTGCCTCAGATTTCTGCATCATGGTTCGTCGTAAAGAATGGTCCAAACGGAATATTTTTTTACATGGATGGCTTCGTGTGTATTCAGACAATCGGTTGTTTTTAAATGGCCGTGTAGCAGGCTTCGTAAAATCAGTGCAAAGGAAATATCTCGGTCACCTAATTCGCTGCCCAGACAATCACGCCCGAAAACACTTACTAAGCGTGGTTTCTACCAGAAAGTTTCACTAATTCACCAGGTTTCGAAGACTCAAAACAGTGAGAAGGACCGACTATTTGCAGATGCCGTGAACCGGCGATATTGAGTGATTCCCGTCCCGATGGATATGGAAATCGAGGGGCTAAAACAATGAATGAATGCCGACGACTAAGAATCACTTTACACGTCACGCTTGAATTTGAAGTGAATTTCTTCTAGAAGTGTTCTGGGGCAAACCAGTTGTTGGACACAACATTCCACTATTTACTAAAAATAGCAACGAAAAAAATATCGATTGTGAATCTATGAATTGATTTCCTTGTTGTTTTAGTTGATGTGAAATATTTAACCATCGGGACCGAACATAATGGATCCGCATTTGTTGCTCAGATTGATACGATTCTGTAAACTGCGCTTATTAATTTGGCTGTATATGATTATATATGATTATGAAATAAACAAGTGAGTTTTATACCTCGCTGAAGTAATCCGTGGTGTGTTTCACATCTTCGTACCAACCCAGTGTCGTTTAAATGTTTCTGCTTCCGCTTTTCTATCCAGGCTCACGCGGACAGAGCAGGTCCGGTCCCTCCCCTCCCCCGTTCCTTGGGTTTTCCTTCTTTTCTGGATCGATTGAAAATCGGGCCGATTTGGTGGGATGCATACCATGCATACCACGGTAATAATCCAGGTAAGTTTTTATTTATTTTTCGTCGTAGTCACAAATGTGCATACCCCAGGGATAGTAGATTACCCTCTCGATAAGAATCCCGTATGATACAAACGAAACCATCGCGCCTCAAACTCGGGCTCACAATATAAGCTATCAATCTGAAAGTATTTGATAAAGTGGACAGACGATTTTTCCTTGAGAACGGGAAGCTTTAAAGGTAAGGAGAAGTGTCTAAGTTATTTTTAGATCTTGCTCCGGTCTCGTGTGTTTCATTGCAAGCATTTAACGAATACTCCAATGGATCTATTTTTCTTGCGAACCAGTTTGTTCAGTCGTTCTAAATCATTTTGTGAATTGAGCCAGTGCGTTCAACTGGCCATTGTATCGCTGAAACATTTTGCGAATCGAAATAGTGTGTTCCATTGTGCCAAGCATTATAAAGCTTATCAATATATAGAGTGTTTTCACATGACGCCATCAAATTGTTAAATCAAAAGGCTGCAAGGTTTTCTCCAAAGCAGGTAAAAAAAAATACTTAGAAGTAAATATATTACCAGTTTTTTTTTTAAGTGATCGGATTAGGAGTTGCTTGCTGAAGCATTTTACGAGAAAAATTAAAA
>JALIRR010002882.1:0-7500 GCA_023091755.1 Montipora sp. Colony 1 RG-2022
TGAAATGCTTGAAGACAAATCAACAATCATGACCAGCCTGATATGTTACAGATCAAGTCACTTTGGAGCTACTACTTTCTGGCCTCTTCGGGTTACACACTAAACATTTTCCACGCCTGGTACCAGGCTGAAGCTCTGTCACATCCTTGCTGGCATGATGGTCATGATATTTCTTCTGATCTTCTTTAGTCTTTTTCAGGACCATGGTAATATGTTGCTGGTTGTTGGCTGATGGTTGAAGCACGCTTTCACTCATAGGCAAGTCACAGTTTCTCAGTCAACAACCCATCAGTAATAGTGCTGGGGACAGATCAATGTCTGCCAGTGGTGTTGTTTGATAGTCCAATAAGGCTAGGTACTTGTAACGGTCATCACTTTTGTACCACAATTGCTTCACATTCTGCACTGCTCTTTCCGCTTATCCGTTCATTTTTGGGTGATGTTGTGACGTGGTGGTGTGTTTGAAGCCGTAATCTTTCACAAATTCCTGGAACTCACCACTGCTGAACTGAGGACCGTTATCTGATACCACTTCTGCTGGGATCCCATGCACACCAAACTGCCTTTTCAACTCCTTCACTACAGCTCTGGTTCTTACAGATTTCATGGGCATAACTTTGATGAATCTGCTATGGCAGCAGACAGAGAGGAAATAGTGCTTTTCATGAAACTCAAATAAGTCTGTTGCTATCTTTTTGCAAGGGAGTGATGGTGGTACAGAGGGCCTCAGTGGCTCTGAGGGTAGTTTACTGGCGTAGTTGGCACAAGCACTGCAACTGCATGTCCACCGACATTCTGTGCCAAAACAGTACTTCTCTGGCTCTTTGTCTGCATTTGACTATGGCTAAGTGGCTCTTGTGGATCTGACATAGCATTTCAGGCCTTACAAGCTTTGGGACAATTAAACATGTTCCTTTGAAAAGGAGATCTTGGTATGT
This sequence comes from Montipora sp. Colony 1 RG-2022, assembly GCA_023091755.1. Taxonomy (NCBI): domain Eukaryota; kingdom Metazoa; phylum Cnidaria; class Anthozoa; order Scleractinia; family Acroporidae; genus Montipora; species Montipora sp. Colony 1 RG-2022. The sequence goes on from JALIRR010002882.1 coordinate 939, forward strand.
CCAGTAGGGTCTTGCCTTCACAGGAACTTGCAGTCTTGAGTCTGGCCATCCACTTTTCACCGTGCAGAGAAGTGCTTGTAGTTCTGGGTCTCTCTTGGTCTCCTTCTGGAACTCTTCATATCACTTGTATGAAACTGACAGGACAATATTAATTTCTTGGAATTCTTCACAAGTTCCAGTGTTATCACTCTGCACTGCTGCTCTGCTCAGAGTGTCAGCGAGGATTTGCTTACAACCTGGGATTTAGCGTACCTCTACACCATACCCTCGGAAAGTGAGGATCATTTTGTGAAGTCTCAGTGGTACTTGAGACAAGGGTTTGGTACTGATGGCTAACTGGCTTGTTGACATCATAGTATTGCAGCACAGGTGCTTGTGATACAAATTAATGAAGGGGGTAGTTCCTAAAGAAACTGTGGTGCTGCGTCGGTGGGGAAGTAGTATACATAAGCAGAGTTGATAATGTAAATTGGCCACCGTACAGAGATTCTAAAAGCTGAAGTTTCGAGCGTTAGCCCTATGTTAGAGCGAATGGAGGAATTGTGGGTTATGTGAAGTTTATATAGTAGAGTAGGAGCTACGCTATTGGTGGTAACATGGCAACATGAGAAATAGGAATACATTAGTTAAATGAAAAGCGTTCATTAATAACATGAGGATTAAGGGTGCCGATTTGGAAGATGAATTTTTGTTCTAGATTCTTGCGGCTTTCCGTCATACCTAGATGTAGGGAAAGGCCGCAGATAGCCACGTGTTTTTTGGAGCAGTTGGGGAGGTTAAAATGACGAGGGACTGGCTTAGATGCATCCTTGTCATTCTTCTCAACCACGCTAGTGTTTGCGGTCACCTAGTCATCTACCTGCCTCGCCAATGTATCATTTATTGCATAACGTACAGGTTATGCAATAAATGACATTTGCAGAGGCACATGTGAAACGAGCGGTGATCTTAACAGATCGCTTAGATCCCAATATCTTGTTAGTGTTAAGAATGAAAGTTTTGCATCGTGCGCACACACATTTGAAAGTGCCGCGTTGCTCGTTCGTTTTGAGCGCGCTCCTAACTAAAAAGTTGTCTACGTTTTTGTCACATTTGAATGAAATAAGTGGAGGTTGCGAAAAATATTCTACCAGTCTCTGGATCATTTTGGAGTAATTTAAAGTTATTAAGAATGATAATACTTTTGACTGCGTGATTATGAGGATGGAAAGTGAGGGGGAATGGAATTCTGTCATTGCGACGTTTGTAGTGCTGACTGTCGATCAAATCGTTGGGCGCGATGATGGCCTGCTTTGAACACAGAGACAGGATAGCCACTTTTTTCGAAGAACTGGCACATAGACGTCAAAGTCTAAGAAATTGAGAATAAGGAATGGAGTTCTTGACATGTGATGGATGTGACAATGAACACAAAAAATAACTGTGAGAATCTGTAGGTTTGTAGTGCACACTGGTACATACATAGCACGTTGCCACTCATAGAAACTTTGATATGACTAGGAAAGCCAATGAAATTTCTGAAATTTCCCAGGTATATTTAAGAGCCGGATGAAAAGAATTGACCGAGGTTATAAATTGGTGGAGTTCTTCTCTGCTGGATGAAATAGCGCTGATGAAGTTGTCGATGTAGCGGCCGTAGATTTCAGGTTTGGGGCCGTTGTACTGATTAAAACAATAATTGGTGTTCAACATATCCTACAAAAAGATTGGCATAGCTACAATCTCGGACCGCTATTGGGAATGACTGTGTATAGAGATGTACATGTAATGTCCACGGTGAAAATAAGTTTGCCTTGGCCGGAGAAATTGAAATCGTGGAAAATGTTTAGTGTGTGTACTGTCTTTAATGTATGATGGCAAAGATTTGACGATAGGCGTCATAATCCTGTCAAAGTAGCTAGAAATGAGTTCGGTGGGGCAACAACATGTACAGGCAGAAACGATAGGGGGACCTGGGTTGTTAGGTTTGTGAAATTTAGGCAAGAAGTAAATGCACAAAGTTCTAGGGGTGGTGATGATGAGATTAGTTGCAGTGTCTGGTAATTCTTGATTAACTATAAGATTCTGAAAGGTGTCTTTGGCAAGTTTTTGATTTGTGGAGGTGAGATCTTTCTGGATTTTGGCATAAAACGAGGTGTCAGAAAGTTGCTGCAAAGCTTCTTTTTGGCAAAGGTCGGACCGCCAAACAACTAAACATGCACTAAAAATTTCCGGCCAAGACAGGTAGACGACTACATGTAGGCGACCGATTCTGCGAACACCTTTGGGATGTTCAGAAGAATGACACGGATGCATCTAAGCCAGTCGCTCGTCATTTTAATCTCTCTAACCATTTCAAAAAACACATGGCTATCTGCGGCATTTCCCTACATCTAGGTACGACGGAAAGCCACAAGAATCTAAGAACAAAAATTCATCTTCCAAACCGGCACCCTTAATCCTCACGGTATTAATGAATGCTTTTCATTTAACTAATGTATTCCTATTTTTCACGTTGCCATGTTACCACCAATAGCATAGCTCCTACTCTACTATAAAAACTACACATACCCCACAATTCCTCGATTTGCTCTGACGAAGGGCTAATGCTCGAAACGTCAGCTTTTAGAATCTCTGTGCGGTGGCCAATTTACAGTATCAACTCTGTTGATAAAACCAAATTTTTGCTTGTGACACAAGTTGTTTGATCTTCTTAAATCTCTCTATCTGTGGATTGTCCCAGTGGAACAAGACATCTGATTTTTCTAGCTCTCTTTAATCGATAAAAATGATATCAGTCAAACACATAAAACCATATTATCCATTTTGCAGTGGGATTTTACCTATAAAAGTGGACTGCAAAATGTTCTCACTAGAATAATTTATTATAACTTGTAGCTCATTGTGAACCCCTGCCTTGAAATTTCTGACCCTTGAATGAAAACAAACATTTTAACTGAACATTATAACAACACAGTATTGTGATATAAAAGTCGATACCATAGCCATTATTCTGTATATGCACATCAAATTTCACCAAATCTTGTTAATGTTCTTTAGTGAGGTCATGATAACTTTCAGTAAGAACATTATTGTCATGACAGTTCATTTTCCCAACCTTTAATGCCTTTTTCAGATCAGATTCCTTCCATGTGTCCTCTTTGCGATCCTGGAAAAAAGTAGATTAATTTGTATCCTAATGAACACATACCACAAATTAATTCTTTTGCGCAAAGATTTATTGCATTCAATGAAGTTGAATGCCGTTTAAGACATGCTCTAAGAACTGTGAGGGTGGGTGACCAAATTTCTGAATGGGTAGCCCGAACGGCTAACTTATCACAAGATGATTCATCCTCACTTTTAATTGATTAATTCTGGGCTCTTGAAAAAATGACACTGGCTACCAACTTTTAATGTTGGAAGCCCGAAGGTAAAGGCAAAGTCCGCTACAAGCCTAGTGGCCCATTAAGCCGGCACTTATCTCCAGTTGCTGTAGCATGAAGCGAATAGGAGTATTTCTACTCCCCCCTGGATGGGATGCGAGTCCATTGCAGGGTTACCCCCAGCATTAATTTGCCGGTACCCATTTATACACCTGTCTGGCGTTAGACAGAGTAAAATACTAAGTCTGGCCAGTGTGGACGTCAAAGGGTTAAATGGCCAATGAACACTGCTGTGATTGAACAGCTTGAGATTGCATTTGAATGCATGATCTTCTCTTCCCAAGTCAACAACGGCAAACAGCGAAATCAAGCTGTGAAATTGGTACAACTGTCATATTTTTCTTCGGTGGCCTCATGGTTAGTGTACTCGACTTTGGTCGAGTGGTCTGGGTTCGGGGCTTGGCCGGGGACATTGTGTTGTGTTCTTGGGCACTTTACTCTCACAGTGCCTCTCTCCACCCAGGTGTATAAATGGGTACCGGCGTAATGATGGGGGTAACCCTGCATCCCATCCAGGGGGGAGTATAAATACTCCAAGTCGCTTCATGCTACAGAAACCGGAGATAAGCGCCGGCCTGATGGGCCTTCCTAGGCTCGTAACAGAGACCTTTTTTTTAGAGTTCTAAAGAGGAAATTATTGCCGTATTTCTGGACACAACGTGATTTCAAAGTCAAGGAAAATTTGTCATGCACATCAAAATTATTGTGCATCTCATACTGGACGAATCTGTCTTATCTGTTTACAAACATTGGGTGCTTACCATTTAGCCAAATAATATGGATTGAATGATCGCTGGGCTCAACACTAACTTTTGACACCACTTTTCACTTTCGAGAGCAGGTTTCAAAATTTACTTTCCACCTCAAAATTTTACTTTCCAAAAGGGATTACAGTATTACAATTAATGTACAGTTTGACCTTACCACAGAAAAAAATGTTTCTTGAGATGCCCCAATTTCAATGAATAAATTTTAATCATTGAAATTGGAGAAAAAATTGAAATTGCAAAGATGTTACAGAATTTGTAGCATTTCCTTCGGTTTGGTTTTCTTGCCCTTCATTTTCTTTGTGTGTGGGCCCATTATTGCCGCCTGAATTCTGCATCAATCCAAAACCAAAAAGACTCATACTTTAAAATCCAATATGGTGCATTCGGTTCCCATGTGTGATTTCCGTGTGATTGTTGTACCCAGACTTCTTCAGACAGGAGCTCTTCAATGTGGTGGAAAATAAGTTTGCTAGCCACTCATTGTTTAGGGGTTGCTTGCTCATTTCATTTGCAGATACATTTGACTCAAGGACTTTATAACGTAAACTTGGTTTTCCGTTGTAATTTACTTTCCAAATTGGGTGAGTATTCTGGTTAATTTCTGTTTTTTTACTCTCCAGTGGGAAACGGCGGAGTGTTAATTAACGTTGAGCCCTGGATCGTTGCATTAAGGTAAGCAATTTTTCGAAGTTACCGGTAATGACCAACTGGATGAGAATGGTGCTTACCATTTCACTACTTCGCATTCCATCCCGAATATTTACTTGATCTTGTGAGAAAGGGCCTGGAAACGGAACGATTCTCGCAAATGGTAAGGGCATTTCCCGAATTCCATTCCGAACACGAAAAGAGGACTACTTCTGGTTATTCCAAAAAGATTTTGTGGAAAATTGCCTTTCCATTTGACCTCAAACTGAAATTTCCGGATTTTTTGGCTAAATGGTCAGCACCCATTGTTTTTGTTATTCGAAACGTCAACCTCTGGAAGTAAAAATCTTTTGTTTGTACAGCCAACAGGGCTCTAGTTGGTACATTAACAATAAGTGATGCCAGCTAACACTTATCTTTGCTACAATTCAAGGTGTGACAAAGCTACTTAGAAATAAAAACATGAAATTACTTTCCAAATTACATTATTGTACAATAAACTACACCTTATGAATTGTACACTACATTACAGACAAAATGGCGCATGTGTGCACAACTTATTTAATTTGTCCAAAATGTACGTATTAGTCCAGATTTAGCTCAATTAAATACAGTAATATGATGCTTTATAATACATTATTCTGACCACAACAAAAGGATTGATTCACTCTGTTATCGAATTTCCTATTTTTTTTAAACTTTTTTTACAAAACAACGGGGACGAAAATATGAGTTATCGATAAACTTAATTTGTAACATAGCAACGAACAGAGAAGAAGCATGACAAATGAAAAAACTTCGTTTACCTTGCCAGATGGCATTATTTGATCATCTCGATACGCCTTGACGAAAAGACCAAGGAACCGGTGAGAGAGAAATGAAGCTCCGGTTAGACTAAGCACTTACATACTTCATGGGCGTTAAGTGAAGTAGACTGTCCACCATGTTGTTTCACAAAAATATTACATCCGGGAGATGGAATACGGATACTAGTGCCCAGAGTCCACGATAGTTTGGCCTGCGTGGTGGCGTGAAATTCCTGGGTGACGACCTTCCCGCACGCTTGCCGTGGGAGAACTGCCCCAACCCAGCTCACCACATTTGATGTTTGCAGCTGCCAATTAAAAGGGTGTCTTAATAACTACGCTATGCTGATGAGGCCCAACAACGCCGAAATAGCTGACTATGGCTGCTAATTGACCGGGTGAAATGGTTTTGCGCATACGCAGGACGTGAACAATCAATGAAAACCGATGATCGGAAAATCAATCGATCAATCGATGACTTGTTATGACCAATCGATACTCACACAAAAGTGGTCGCAACTCATCGATTGGCGTTAAAAAAATCTCGGTATCCCACACGTTCCAGCATGTACGTATACGCACTCGCAGTACGCACAAATGTTTGAGATTTGAATTCGTTCACCGGATTGTTTGTATGCAGTTGCAATCGATGTCAATTAACTGATCGATTGGCATCGATAATCGATAAAAATTGATAATCGATGAAATCGATAATCACAAAAAACCTGTGCATCGATTGTTCATCGATTATCGATATCAATCGATTAATTGGCATCGATTGTCATCGATTGATTTTCCGGTTATCGGTTTCATCGATTATTCACGTCCTGGCATACATGTGTGTTAGCCACACGAGGGGACACACGAGGGACTAACCTGGGATACCGGGTTGGTGTTAGCGTGTGTTACCTTT
>JALIRR010002882.1:25000-32500 GCA_023091755.1 Montipora sp. Colony 1 RG-2022
GCATCCTCTTCTATTGTATTTTCCAGTTTCATTTACATGACCATGAGAGGTAGGGACACCCTAGAAGGAGGGTTACCCTATCTGCGTGATAAGGTGACCCTCCCATCATGGCCAACTGGGGGTTTGTTAAGCCATGTGAAAGCTTGAGGTACATGTAGGTTGACCATCCGAGGAGGGTCAAGTTTAGCAGGATAATGTTACTATCACATTACCACCAAAACAGAATGAAATTGGTTGCAGTTGCCTTGGGGACAACCCTTTGCAAGTACAGGAGGGCCTTTTGCCCCTTCTTAGAGGGTGCCCCTTGTTGGACCCTTAGCTTCCCTCCATGTAATTAGTAAACAGGCCCTAATAAAGCTTTGGTTAGGAATGATTAACTTTTTTAAATTCATAACTACATGTTATCCTAGAAAAAAAATTAATGCCAGAATAAATATGATTTTGCATTTATATTTGAAGAACAGCTTGAAAATCTGATATTTTCTTGGTTAATTCTCAGGCAAATTTATCACCTTCCTACCTCCCCCTATCAATAATGATGACTGGATCCTTAACGCAATTCGTTGCATGAAATAAATCAGACCATCTTGGATTCCATCCTTCAAATCATGTACTGTATTCTGTAATAATTACTTTGTTTTTATTTTAACAATTTTAATGACATACCGGTAATCTGAATGTGAGCTATTGAAGGAAAATACCACTATTACTTTGTGTCAGTATGTAATTTCCGTCTTATTCAATGTCTTCATGGTATGTTTCTTTCAGAGAAACCACGAGAACCACGAAACCACGAGAACCAGAGAACCAGGAGCATCACGAGAACCATGAGAACCACAAGAACCAAAGAATTAGGGAACCAAGGAACTACGGGGACAGCGATTTATATTTACACTAAGCGACTTATGACGTCAGCTATTACACCGGAGATCAGCCCTGTTTTGTACCCAATCTCAAGTGTTTGTTATTTCAATTTCTGTTGTTCTTTGCACTTTTTAATGCAACACCATTTCATACACCCACATCGGGGATCACTCACATTCTTTATGTACAATACACCACTTGAGAAAATGCAGCACATCTACGAGGCATTAAAATTGCGATCTAAGATGAAACATATAAGTCCCGGCAATATTCTGAGGCTGTTTTCTGTGTTTTCAAGGAAATGATCTCGCCTCAGTTGCTCAAAAGGTGGATAACGCTATCCACCGGATAAATCACTATCTAGCGGATAAACACTAGCGAAAGCAATTATTATCCATTGGATAGCGCTATCCACCCTTCGAAAAACTGTGGCCTGATGATCACAAGCCTTACTACAACTACACTTGTCTTGCCACAACGGTAATCGCCTCGTTCAAGTGTTAATGAAGCCTTGTTTCAAACGAGGTCGTCATTTCCATATATGGAATGTGGATCCCTGTCTGTTTTTTTGGCAAGTACTTTTGCTAGTAATGTCTATTAACAGAGCCAGGTACGGGGCCTTTTTCCGCATGGGTAACACTTTTCACATACGCTAGCCTGCTGATTGCCTCATAAGTTTCTGATTGGACGCCGTTTGAGGCTGGCACTTGGCTGGCACGCGTGAAAAGTGTTACGCATCTCGACCGCTCGGAAGGTATGGGATTTTGATTTTCTTCGAGGGCGGGCTCCGGGACGTTTGGATGAATGAGCGAGAACTACAATGTACGAGAAGAAGCATTAATCTTTCAGCTATTCTCCGGTGAAGTTTCAAAGCGGAGTGATGCGATTTTCTGGAGAAAAATCACCACGTGCTGGAGCTGTTCAAAGTTTTAGCATCCACAATTGTCCTTCTCTTGAGAAGCACAGTAAACAGCGAATTCGAAATCTTCAAAGCCGCTCAAAATACTAGCAAATGTACTTGCCAAAAATAATTTGGTCTCTGTCTTTCCTGTTAATTTGGCCTGGACGGGAGAGTGTGAAAGAGGGATACTGAAGGGCTGATTCGTGTCCAATCGTCGGTTACTGCACATTTTATTTTAATACATGCGCGTAACCAGATTTTCTTTTTCTTCAGTTACCATTTTTCACTCCTACCTGTTTGGTGTCCCATGTGTTTTGATCATCCCTATAACTTTTACGAGATTACTGCGGACAAGCCAGTAAAAAAAATTAACCTCCCCTTTATTACGAGCAAACCATTAGAAAAAGTGGGGAGTATTCAGTCGGCAGCTTTTTTTTACTTGCAGGTTATACGTATTTTATTAATTTTATTTGTAGTTCTTGCCAGTGCATTTTTTCTCTACTCTCTACAGGTGTTAGCAGATCTGTATAGTAAGCGTCGTAAATTATTACCACAAATTGCGCGTTTCAAACCATCGACTGACCATCTTTCTTGGTAGTCTATTTTTATCACATACTTATGAAAACGAGGATGCAATTTTATTCGAAAAGAAACAACAAGAACACTTCTCATGCAACAATAACAAGGCCTTGCCAGGAAAGGGGGAGGGGGGGGGGGGGGTCTACAAAACAGGGCATGAATGGAGCAAAAGAAACCTTTCGTTACTTTGCGTGACAAATATTTACAACGTTTGAAGGTCAAAAGTTGAACAACATCGATATCTTGCATATGTATGGTCCAGAAAATGAGTTCACAATGAAACGGATAACATTGGATAACATTATGGACTCAAACTGCGCGTAGCTCACTGAAGTGCAAGTACGTAGTGCTTTAGGTGGCTTTCTTTCGGTTGTAACCGTTCATTATGTCAAATTATGTCTTTGATACCGCACAACTGACGCACATTCAGTTTTCGTTTTTGAGCATATGTATACTGATTTGGTTTGAAATTCTTTGCAATTCTGTCATATTTTTGCTCTACTACTAGCTTTTAAAAGAGTGCTCTTGAAATGAAACGGTCCGCCAAGTCGCACATGCATTTCAGTGAAACTAACACTGCGTGCGTTTTGTAATGTAAACAATTACAAAAATAATTCTCGATACCTTTCGCATTACAGTGGAGTACATTTCTTGCACCTAAAATATTAACTTGTTGTGTGAATCACGATTTCTTTTGACAGAAAACTGAACAGATTTAATATCGTATTAATTTTAGTTTTGACATCCTAATAGAAAAGTCACTTGCATATAAAACCAATATAAATTAAAATGTGTTTGAATTGAGTAATTCATAGTTCACTTGCGGATTTTTACCCTCAAATACTATTTTCAGTCACTTTTAATACTTCTGAAGGATAACTTCGCATTTTTTAAAGCTTTCCAAGCTACTAAGCCGAAATATAGTCAGTTCGACGATTCTACAGGAATAATTAGCATCAGCTTGCGTTCAAATTTCGCGTCATTTAGCTCGCACAGGTTACAAACATTTCTGATATTTTCGGAGGGAAGCGTTCCGAGTTCGAGCATAAAACTTCACAAAGAAAATGAATAATAACAATATTTGAAGAATATGAAGTAAAAAAAATTAAGAATGAGGTACCAGGTACATTCTCACAGCGTCAAATATCACCCATTTTCCGCCGCCATGTTATGCGGTCTTTGAGGATGTTCTTAAAGAGCTTAGAAAATCACAATTTTAACATTTCCGTAAAAAGTATCGAAGTAGAAATGAAAAAGAATAGTTGTTCTTAATTTTTTGTCGAGTTTGGTGCCAATTGAATTCATTTAAAGACTTCACCGTTGCTTGGTTCTCACAGCAAATTTTGGACAATTTGTCAAACAGAAAACCGCACTTTAACCGCGTTTCCAAATTTTCGCAAATTTCTAAAAAAATAAGAATCGCTGGAACTTTTAAATGTGGTTCTTGAATATAGTTCACTAAAGGGTATCTTTGAGCAAAATATGAGCTAACCGCCAAAATGGTCGTTGACGGACGATTCTCGATACAGGTAGCCGTTCTTCACTATTTTGCTTGACATACCCCCTGTAAGCTGTGTTCCTTGTCAAGCCCAAAACAGCTTCACCTTGCACGTGAATCTGCTTTTAAAGATAAAGTTTATTGCTGGGAGGTCGAGAGTATCATTCTTAATAATTTTAAATTACTCCAAAATGATCCCGAGACTGGTAGAATCTTTTCGCAACCTCCACTTATTTCATTTAAACGCGACAAAAACGTGGGCAACTATTTAGTTAGAAGCGAGTTCAAAACTAACGAGCAACCCAGCACTTTCAAATGTGCGCGCTCACTATGCAAAACTTGTCTTTTCATTCTTAACACTAGCAAGATATCGGGACCTAAGCGATCTGTTAAGATCACAGATCGTTTCACTTCCGCAAATGTCATTTATTGCATAACCTGTACGTTTTGCAATAAATGATACATTGGCGAGACAGGTAGACGACTAGACGACCGATTCCGTGAACACCTTCGCGATGTTGAGAAGAATGACAAAGATGCAACTAAGCCAGTCGCTCGTCATTTTAATCTCCCTAGCCACTCCAAAAACACATGGCTATTTGCGGTCTTTCCCTACATATAGGTACGACGGAAAGCCGCAAGAATCTGGAACAACTAGACCCTCCGTGAGGGTACACTGGGTTGCCTGTGGTACGTGCACCGTTCCAAACAATTTTTTTCAAGGTCATTAAAAAGTCATACCAGAAGAGGCCCTTTGGCTCACAGGTCCTCACACGTTCGTACGACGAAACAGATCTGTCCTTGCGTAATATGTAGCTCTAACAGTGCACGATATTGTTTTGGTATTGTCTATCATTGTAGTGCCATGGTAGAAGTCTTGGGTAAATAATCTGAGAAGACATGTGGTTACTAGCAAAGTACTGAACCCAGAAAGATTGAAGAAAATAAATGGGAAGTGAGAAACATTGGCTTCTGGGCTGACATGTTGATAAACTTCTTTTCGCCACAAGTTTAAGCGTGTCCGCTGAGCATCTGACAGCTTTGTAATGCCGAAGTTCACTGAAGTCAAGCCCTGTTCGGCGGGGTTAGTGTTTGGATGGGAGACCAAAAACAATATACCCCTCAAAACAGAAGCATTGGACCCAAAGTTCTATTTTAACGCTAACAAATGCGGACCAAGCAAGGAACTGATTTTGTTAGCTTGCTTTAAGCGAAACAAATATTGATGCAAAAGTAAATAAATAGTGGTACAAAGTTTTTGGGAAGAGCAGAAGGAAGTTTTCTGGACGGTCGATCGAAAATAAAATATTTTGCCATCAGCAACAACATTTATGACACGGAAACAACATTAATTTTTAACCGCGAATATAAAAAGTTACGATCACCGACAAACATTCTGGGAGATTTTTGCTATTGTACTTTTGGCTGCACAAGTAAAAGCGCAAAATCGAAAGTTACATCGGATTCAGAGGGCGCCGTGATGAAGTTACCGCGGTGTGTTTACTCGCGAAACAGTGTCAAATCATCATTTGACACAGATACCGGGTTTTTGTTTTTGTAAGTTTTCTTTTTCTTTCAAGTGTTATAAAGTTTGACAAGAAATGTGCAAATTAAACACAAAGATCACAATCGCCCAATTCTTTAGGTTGACAGTCAAAACTTTACTCTCCAAGACGAGGTTATTTATCGCCAGGTAATTCCATCGTTTTGGGGATAGCAGCTACTTTATTATTCATCAGTGTCAGGTTTTTTTTGCCAATTTTGGGAGTCATTTTGTTGAAACTCAAGCAAGCTTCCAACAGACCTGTTTATTTGCGTTACACTATACCACAAAAATGCTCCCGTATCACATTTCAACACAGTATGCAAATTTTTTAAGCTGGAAAATTACACAACATGATATTAAAGTTCACAAAGGCTGGAAATATCTCGGCAAAATCCTTTTCCAGCGAAAAATTAATCGAAACAAACAACATATTTACTATTAGAGGCAAAAATACCTTCCTATTTCAATTGCGTGCGTGCAAACAAGAAGATGCAATTAAATACATGTTTGACAGTTCACATCAAAACCCTTTTCGACTCGGAACGCTGACCGTAAATAATGAAGCACAAAAGCGACAACAACTTTCATTCAAATAATTTTTCACTGTCACATTTCCAAATATTTTACACCTTTGCAGAGTTGAGTACAAAATACCGGTAAATGTAAATTGTCAGACAACTAAGATGCCACTTGAGTAAACACTGTGATGCGTTCTTGTAGGCGTTCGATTCCTTCAATGTTAATTTGTTAAATCATAGTTAGTAACTATGGTTAAATCCATAAAAAAATTGCTATTTGATTTCCGTGTTTTATATAATACCAAGTTAGTAAAATATTATAAACAAAGCTCACTTGATATTCAAAGGCGAAAAATGAAATTGTTGTCGAAGACCATTACTCGTCTCTTAAAATCCAGATATTTATTTTTCAGCGCTGTCTTGCTCATCCAATTGACGATCCATACTTGAGCTCCATGAGGGTATATTTTGTTTAAAGATCCACTAAAACGCCATTCACGTCAATGACTTATTAGTGAAATTTCCAATTGTTATACCGGAAGACTGTGCAGAGTTGAGAACAGGTAAATACAAATCTGACGAATAGCGAGACAACTGAGATAACAGATCCACTATATGGATTCCTTCTCTGTCTTTGTTGAACCCATACTGAGTTACCAGAGAACTGTTCATTTGGTTTGAGTGTTGTACAAAACACCACACTTAGCAAAATTTTAGGAAGACAGCTCACTTTGATTACGGCTCGACGGGCGACAGATTGTTGTCGAAGTCCATTACTCGTCGCTTCTAACATTCGACCACCTGTCTTGTTCAGTATCCAATTCGCTTGCCATTATTGAGCTTCATAAGGGTACATTTTGTTCAAAGATCCACTAAAACGCCATTCGCGTTACATGACTTTCGACGCCATTGCCGGTTAAGTTAATCGTTCTACTGTGTCCACCAGAGAAATCTACGCATTTCCCACTACCCTCTCGATCCTAAGAAAATACGCGTAGAAGGCTCTATGCACAAAGAGACCACTTAGCAGGGGAGTGACAGGCAAGACTTTTACCGACACGGAAAAAAAGAAAAAAAAAAGAAAAAGAAAAATTAAAAAACGACGAAATTAAAGACAGATTCCGACTGGGTTTGGCAACCCAGTAAAAATTCATCTTCCAAATCGGCACCCTTAATCCTCACGGTATTAACGAACGCTTTTCATTTAACTAATATATTCCTTTTTTTCACGTTGCCATGTTACCACCAATAGCGTAGATCCTACTCCACTATAAAAACTACACGTAACCCACAATTCCTCGATCCGCTCTGACGAAGGGCTAACACTCGAAACGTCAGCTTTTAGAATCTCTGTACGGTGGCCAATTTACATTATTAACTCCGCTGATAAAACCAAATATTTGTATACAACTTCCCCACCGACGCACCACCACAGTTTCTTTAGAGACTACCCCCTTCATTCAAAGGAACATAGTTCGATTTCTGTTTCGTTCAGTACTAATACATGAAACCGAACAGATAAGGTCAAAGATTTTTTAATTGCGGTATTATCCACTGAGTTTAACTTTGCCTTTGAAATATAATAAGACAAGGT
>JALIRR010002882.1:40000-45000 GCA_023091755.1 Montipora sp. Colony 1 RG-2022
ACCCCGAAAGTAAAATGCCCTTTACTCCATTGACAATGTATGTCTGGGGACCACAAAGTTGTTGCATCCCCTTCTGTTCATGTTGTGAACTGCTGAATCTTCGTATCATACTCTTTGATATCTACAATGTACTGGATAGGTAACTTCTAAACCACAAAGTCACAGAAGCTTTGGTAATTTTTAACAACAGATTATGATCGAGGCTGTCAAAAGCTTTTAACATATCAAGCAGTACTCGTAACAAGACTGCATTTTCATCAATACTGCCTTAAAATTGTTGTCTGTAACGTTTGAGGGCAGTTTCTGTCAAATGCATTTTCATGTTACCACTTTGAAAAGTCAATAGTTTATCATGCGTGTGCCAGGATTTTTCGTAGCGCTATGTTGATATCCGAAGATGTTCAAAGACTTTCGTCTAGGCATTACAACGATCCATGCATTGAATATTAATTATGTTATAAGATAATACAGAATTCGGAGGAAGTCGATCATCACGTGGATTTTTATTTTCTCTTACTGGTTTCGGTTTCTTTAAATAATTAATATTTCAAGTGTCAGTCAATGCTGTAATAATGCTTGTAATGTTTCTACCAGGCTTGAGTAGGCATGACATAAACATTTTCCATCTGCAGCGGTGACAATCACACCTTAAGTGTGACGCTTGGCAGGTAAATAAATAAATATTTTACTCACCGGCTGGGAGGTCTGTATAAGGAAAAATTGTGCCCAAGGTCTTGAGTACGGCCCAAGGGCACAGTTTTTAACTATACAGACCGACCTTAGCCAGGGAATAACATATTTATTTTAAATTTTCTGCTTTTTTTTTTCTGAAAATGAACATGGTAAACTAGTTTGCAAGAAGCATTTCTACGCACACTACGTCCCACTAGCACAGTTGAAATTAACTGAAAAAAGCGTGCTGTTCGTTCATGACACGACAGTCCCCTGAAACCAAAATTGCATCATTAACCCTTTGACATCCATTTTACTCTGTCTAACGCCAGATGATTTTACTCGTAAATGGGGAACCCCTGTTAGTCAATAGGTTAAACACAAAATAATTAATTGCAAATCCATAACTTGGTAACTATTTTAACGCAAGGATCGGTGAGTTGTGACTGCTAAAACGTATAATACCTTAGACATTCACCAGAAAAGGGAATATAAGTGACCTTAAAAGCAGCTATTTAAAAGGGAAAACTGAAACTGAAACTGGAGTAGGTTTCGCCATGAGAAAGGCAATGACAATACTGTTTCTTCCATGCCTGCCTTTTGCAGGATGGGCAATCTTATTGACATGGGAAAAGCCGGAAGTCTACATCAGTATTTAACGTTATTGCACGAGAAGTATGGTGCCGTAGCAGGATTCTGGTGGGGCAGGCAATATGTTGTGAGCTTGGCTTCCCCTGAATACTGGAAAGAAGTGCAATCCAGCTTTGACAGACCACGTAAGTGAAAGGTCTGAAGTGAGTAACTTTAAGTGTCTTCATTCAACATCTTCAAGTTTGAGTTATTTTGTACACTGTACCATTGCACAAGACTTTTGCTGGGTGTTTGATATAGATGAATCCCTTGTGCGGCCGTTCTGTTTTGAAAATGGTCTCATGAAGAACCTTTTTTCCTATTTCTAGAGGAGCTATTCAAACTGTTTGAACCTCTTATCGGTAAAAAGAGTATCCAGTATAGTAATGGACCTGGTGGCAGAAAGAGACGGCAACTTATGGACAGAAGCTTCAGTCATGAATCTGTCAAAGCCTACTATGAACATTTTGTTCTGGTAAACATGTATTACGCATGATTGTAACAATTTTTTTTCTTAATTTTTTATAATGATGCTGTAAAGTCCTCTGATTTTCAAAGAAAATACTTTACTGAGATACTTTACTGCTATGTTAGTAGCATGCAGAATTAATCATGGGCCTCATTACATCATTTCAAGGGCTGCGTGCATAACTCCTGGAAAGTGATTGATTAATCAGGTTTTTAATAATGGAAACCATTTTGCAATTACTAGATCAACGGCCATTATTACATTTGTGTACACTGTACCTTGTAAGGTTGAAGTAAGACCAGAGTTGTTCTCTTGTTAATTACTGCATTTTTCATAATTCTGCGGAATTAATCCTCGAGTGCCAACGACCAAACTGCGTTTTGGCTTCGATCACTCAAACTTCCGACGCCAACCACAGAGGACGAAATCAATTGATGCGTATCTAACCCACCAATCAGCATCTTTGGTTCCCATGGGACATTCGTATATACAGACTCGACGCCGCTGGAAAGTAATGGATTCTGTGCAAATCTTTTTACTGAAGAGTTTCTAAAAACACATCAACAACGAAGGAGGCAGAGAAGACCCTGGGAATGAGGTTGTCCATTTTCCCGGCTATGTTTGGAAAAATTTGATTGATGGAAGCCAAAACGCAGTTTGGCACCGCTTGAAGGTACGATTCTGCAGAATTATAAAAATCACAGTAAAACAAGTTTCCTGAGATTGCTTATAATTAATGTGCATTTTACTTCTTTTGCTTGATAGTCATTCTTTTGCTGCATTCATGTACATTTTGCTGGTCTTTAGCAAAGGGGAAGATCATTGATTTTGCAGTGGATTAATAATTATTATAAACAAAAACAACAAATCAGGCATAATATTAATTTTAATATGGGACCAAACTAACATGCAGCATGTACACACTCCTATGCTTCAAGCAGGCCTTAACTACAGTACACAATAATTCTAGTATCCTGTAAACAGATTGCGAAGGAAACTGCTGATAAGTTTTCCACTAGCAGTCCTCAAGAGCATATTCCTCTGGGGAAAAGTATGATCTCTATGGCAATAAGAGCTATATCTACTGCTGGAATGGGTCGGACATTTATGGACAGCAAAGAAATTGACAAACTTGAGGCAATGTATGAAGTGGTAAGTTATTTACTGTATTATTTCTGCAGAGTAAGAAATGTCAATCCTGTGCTGTCTTTTCTTGGGCAACATGTTTATGGCATTTCATTTTCTACTTGTTTGAGCAAAAACTGTGTGTTTTGGGGAAAAATGTACTCACGTGAAACTTGAAAATTGTACATCAGTTTCAAACTTTTAAAAATCTCCTTATTTCCTTCCAAAACTAATACATACACTTGTACACTTGTTAGTGTTGGCATGAGATGGAGTCTCGTCTCACTGGCCCTGCTCCTGATCCAGATAGTAAAAGAGAAAAAGATTTTCAAGAAGGTACTTTAATTTTAATTCTCACTTATAATGTACATGTACAAAGTAATGTCTGCAATATGAATGGCAGTGTTGTACCACCACAATCTATTAAGTTTTTCATCTGCTTGGTGTAGTATTGTGGGACCCTGTGCCAGAATGCCAGGTTAATTGGCACTGAGCTTGTGTGCATGTAATGGTGGACACGAGGAGAATTATAAGAAAGGTTGTGTTAATCCAGGCCATCCGTTACTAATAACACTACACTTGGGGAGTCTTGGGAAGGGTGAAGTTGTTTCATCGCTTCAGGCACAGAAGACCTCTTTAAGTCAAAATCTTGCAAAATTACCTGTAATAAATTACACTGCAAACAGCTTCATAGCCCATCTTGTCCTGAGGTCCCTTCAAGATTTCAAGAAGGAAAAGGTGTGATGATGGACAAAAAAGAACTGTTTGTCATCTGTTTTTTTTTTTTCCAAAAAACTCTGTTACCTGTAAAGCCACTATGAGTTTATGGTCGACATCCATTCCTTAGTGTCTCATTGTCAGTCTTAGTCAACTGATGTTGTGGTGATAACAGAGCAACAGCTGTATCAGTGGTGGT
This sequence comes from Montipora sp. Colony 1 RG-2022, assembly GCA_023091755.1. Classification (NCBI taxonomy): domain Eukaryota; kingdom Metazoa; phylum Cnidaria; class Anthozoa; order Scleractinia; family Acroporidae; genus Montipora; species Montipora sp. Colony 1 RG-2022. The sequence continues at coordinate 43,813 of JALIRR010002882.1, forward strand.
TAACAAGATAGGTAAAGGTGTGGTTGTTACAGATTGCTGGGTTGACTAACTGTCAACATTTCTGTCACTTCTTACTTCTGCCTACTCTCTTCTACTAAGCCAAGATTGTCTCCTCACTTGCCTTGAGCTGTCTCTAGAGCACACTACACTCCCTGATGCAGCTGGTTGCTATGAACCCAACTCTTGGCACTGGTGCCAGAATGTTGTTCAAGAGGTTGTATTCCATGTGTTTAGAGACATTCTTATACATGTAAGTAGTCTCTTGCCATAGAGTAGTTAAATGTGAAGATGTACGTTAGTATCCTGCCATCCCTCATGCAGGGTTCAATGTCAGTGGCCAAGCCTGAACTGCCTGCATTGACTCAGCAGAATGTACACGGTTGGGAAGCCATTATGTAATGGCCAAAATGAAATTATGATTTGGCTCATTGATGGTCTACTTTATGTGAAGGATGAGGAGTATGCAGACACTTATCAGCTTCTGTTCATGTTCAACAGTGACAGGCTTACAAAGAGTACCAATAATGCAGGCCCTGTACTCAACTGCCAACAGGCTTAATTCCACTTCAACTTCTCTAACAACAACTACTACAGCAACAACCTTTATTTATACCCAACATTAATTTACATGATTATAAATCAAGTGAAGCTATGATCCTCGCATTCATGAATGCAATTTTTGCAATTGCGTAAAGAAGCGTGAAAAATTCAGGACTTCAACGGGGTTTGAACCCGTGACCTTGCGATACTGGTGCAACGCTCTAACCAACTGAGCTATGAAGCCACTGGCGTTGGGAACTGGCCATTTGTCGGTTACAATGTTCCCGTGAGGAATGAATCAAGGATGAAATGATGTATGATTTCCTATCCACAGTTCATATATGATCCATTTCATATATCATTTCATCGATGATTAGAAATGTATATATAATTTTGTTATATACATACTGAGATTTACACTCCATAAAGGATCGAGATAACAATAGTCTCTTTGCGCTAGAGAAGCCAGCTGATTGGTCATCCGATTTTTTTCACTAGTGAAAAACGAGGTATCGAGGCTCTGATTGGCTATATCGTTATTTTCACTCGTCAAAAATTGTCGTATCAGCCTTTTGATTGGCTAATATGATGTTGAACTTTGGTGCGGGTAGCCTGTGCACAGATTTGTAAACATGGCGGCCGACTGGT
>JALIRR010002883.1:0-10000 GCA_023091755.1 Montipora sp. Colony 1 RG-2022
CTAAAATTTAGGATATAATTATATCGTAGATGATTTTGCCTCCCATGATGACACTGCTCAGCAACAAGAAATTATTGGTTGCATTTCAAACGTGTCTCCACTGAAAAAAAGTGGCCCGAAGAAGTATATCAATTTTAATATTAATGCAAAGTCCATTACAAGAAGAGGTGTCTGTTTCTCACCGCATAAAAGAGTTCCCATGGCAAGTTTCAGGGTCAACGAAGATTCACTAGCCAAGGATGTAATACTGGATTACAAAACTCAACTTTCTCAAGTTACACTCAATGCAGAAGACTCTTTCAATCCAATCATTGTCCCCTCTGACACAACTACTCCAAGAGAGTCCCTCAAGAATGCAGTTCCTGAGCAACTCGTTACAATCAAGAGAAAAGTCCACAGCCTAACTGGCCCAAAGAAGATCTTTACAAGGAACAAGGCAGAACTTCTTAAACAAGATGGAATCCTGGTTGATCCATCTGATCAAATCAATATAGTTCTGTGGCAAGATCAAGTTGACTTCCTCCAAGAAGGATACACATATATTTTCAAGCACATTAAGGTGAAAGATGACCAATATGGAGAACGCTATGTCAATTGTCCCAAGAATACTGCAGAGTACAGTGTAGAATCCACTCCTAATTGTGAAGAAAATCTGCCTGATGTTCAATCTCTACCAGATTTAACAGTTCAAGTGCAAGCTCAGCTAGTATTTGTGGAATACGCGATGTTACAGTTTTTAAAGCATGCCTCTCTTGTGGAAACCGAATAATTGAGAAAAATGGTAAAGGAAGCTGCTCCAAATGCCGCATGTCACTTTAAAGTTAGCATGTGCAGCAGTCAGTATTTCCTCAAACTCATTCTAATGATTCCAGATTCCAAAGTACTACGGACTTCATGATATTGATTCATGTTGCGCTTTGATTGTGAGGGATGTTAGACCTGGGGACGAAGGAGTTTACGGCTGCAGTGCAGAGAACTTGTTGGGAAGCGCTAATGCGTCAGCTAAGCTGACTGTTCAGTGTAAGATGAATTTGTCATTTCTTTTTCGTCACTTTCCTTTCAGGCCCTATTTCATTTCAAATCTTGAGTAAAATCGACTCGATTGTCTGACACCATTCTTCGCAACGCAGATAACTACTTTCGTTTAATGTGACAAACATTTTAAAGTTCACTTATTATATAAAACTAACTTTTTCACCAAACAAAATTTTAGCTCAGTTACTTGGTTTTTGCTTTTCTTATTCGACAGTTGCTCCTCGACTTTTGCCACCATCCACCGGAATATGGGCAGAAGAAGAGCAAAATGTCACCATCCCCTGCAATGCTACTGGTCAGCCGCAGCCAAGTGTCACATGGTCCAAAGTAGTTGGTAGTTTGCCAGTAGGAAAAACAAAGGTGACAGAGAAAAGCTTAGTAATATACAATTTGGCAAAGAAAGATAGAGGAACATACATTTGTAAGGCGGTGAATATTTTGGGATTGACAACAGCAGTGTTTCAACTCACAGTATTTTCTCGTCTGCGATTTAAACTCCGTCCGCCAAAAGTTGTAACAACAGTGATGGGTTCCAGTGTCTATCTTCCCTGTGTGGCCGAGAGCGACTTAAAAACCGCTATAACTTGGACGAAGGATGACAAGCGTTCACTCCTTCTTGATTTAAATATGTTATTGAATGGAACACTGCTTCTTCAAAATGTTAAAAAATCTCACCAGGGAACTTACACCTGCAGAGCAACTAATGCACTGACAACAATAGAAGCTAAGGTGAAACTCAACTCTCCTGTAGATGCAACATCCTGCTCTGAAATACGGAAGTACGGCAGCAGCTTAAGCGGAAATTACGTCATCGATCCAGATGGCTCAGGAGGTCTGGCACCATTTACAGTATGATTGTGACATGACAGACAAGAACGGTGTTGGCGTGACAGTTATCAGTCACGACGGTGAAAGCAGAACCTATGTCAAAGGTTATAGCAGTCCAGGTAGCTATTCACGTGACATTCATTACACAGGAGCAAGTTTGTCTCAGCTGGCGAGTCTTACTGGAGTCTCTTTACACTGTGAACAGTTTATTAAGTATGAGTGCATGGATTCTCGGTTGTTCAGGGGTCCACAAGGCTGGTGGGTGTCACGGGATTCTGTTAAGATGACGTACTGGGGTGGAGCATCAGTCAGTGGTAAATGCGCATGCGGGATGACCAACTCATGTGCAAACCCCAATTATGGTTGTAACTGTGATATGAATGACCATGTATGGCGTGAAGACAGCGGTTTCCTTACAGACAAGACACACCTTCCAGTCAAACAACTCAGGTTTGGGGATGCCGGCGGATTCGGAACCAGCAACCGAGGTTATCATACACTGGGTAAACTGAAGTGCTATGGCATAGTGTGAACTTGGAAAAGATGACGTCACACCCAAAGTTCATGCAACAATTCACTTTAAATCTACATGTCTAATTTTACCTAATTTCTATCAATCGAAGAGCAACAATGAAAAACGTGAATTCAACCTAACCTGGAGGTCAAATCAACGACAAGTAGTCTTATGAGCGAAAGGAGAAACTCTTGAAACTTTTTTTTTCTTGGTTAATATAATGTCGTACACCATTACAAACTGATGCTGTGGCAGGATTTAGTTATTGAGAAATCGGAACCGCGAAAGGTTTGAGGGATTCTCAAAATCATTAATCCTTAAAAATGAAATTAGATCAGATTTCAGCTCGGTGGTAAGCACGTATTTTATCGAGAAAAAGGCACCAGCGAAAGTGTCAAATTAAACAAATTATAGACCATATTAATAAATGGCGGTCACATTTATTATTCTTTTGTCCTAGTGCAAATTAGTCTTCCAAGCCTCATTTTAGAACGAGAATTCTTTTCAATTCACTGTATGGTATCGAGGCTAGGTAGGCTAATTTGCACTTTGACAAAAGAATCATAAATTGACCTGCATTTAAAATGAAATTAATAAAATAAAATAAAAATTTTTGGTCTGTAATACAATTTAAGTATAGAGATATTCGGGAAACCTTTTTTTTCTTGTCAGATTGACTAAGTGAATGAAACTCGCTTTTCAAAATGAAATTCATTTCACCTAGTGAAATTTAACTTGTAAATTCCAAAGATTCGTTCATCTTCCTCGAAGATCTCGATGGTTTTTATGGAAATGTAATTTCATTTTAACTCATTTCCAGCCCCGCGCGGGCTCACCCATGGGATTTAAGCGTCATGGAAAAATAGCAGAAAGTAGATCTTAGTTTGGATTATTGGAACGTGAAATGAAAATAGGAGGTAACCATACATTTTTTCGGAGATGATTAGGTTTGTTTTTTGAAAAAGACACTTAAGAAAATTTTTGCTCAGCTTATCAAAAAGAAACGCAAGTGACAGTTTTTATCGGCACAAACATTTACTTGCAGTAACAACAGGAACGTCAAAGATCTTTAAAGCAAATAACAGATTGCAACTGGATGATTCTATAAATGTATTTTTTATCACGAAAGAGCCATTTTTTGACCCTGACAGCGCTCCTCTCTAGTTATTAAAAAGCGCCCTTTATCAATTTTTCACGGCCCCAAAAACAAATCCCGGCTTCAATGGGCCTCAAAAACTTCCATTTTAAATAATAAAAAATGGCGATCACCACGCGATTTTAAAAATTAAATTGGTTTTTCAGGCTATTGAGTGGATATTTCCTTGACAAACTGCCTTGACCCTTTGGGAAGACCAGAGTAACGTTGCCAGGATATTTGGAGTGAGAAATCTAAGTGATATTTGTTGTACACTGGCTCGATTACCTTCCACAAAAAAGCAAGAAAAACACGATTCATTAAAATACTAGGATAACGCATAAATCGTCAATCTAGATAAACTGAGGATCTTCACTATAAAACATTGCGATAAAATATTAAACATGGTAAAGACAGTAAAAAAGTTTAAAATGCGACTTTTCGCCTTAACTTGTGTGTACTTGTCGCCATTGTGAATATCCTAGAGTGTACCACAAAAACAGGTGCAAATGTCTTTATTCTCCGGCCTGAAGTCGAATGTAATGGAATCCAACCTGTACGCGCTGAAGTGATCAGCTAGCTACTTGCATTCTCAATCGTTTCTCGTGGTGAGCTTACTTACCTTTGAAGGCCTTTTGAAGCAATAGTTTTAGGTAGAATCCTCCATATCGCCTCATTCAACTCCTTTTCTTTTTGAAGCTAGTGTTTACAGAAAACCTACGAACACTCACGGTGACACTTGTTTTTCATCAAGATTGAAAAGAGGTACCTTATACCTATCCATATCGTTCTTAATGATACACTTAGGAATGATCACACTAAATTTTGAGGATGTGTCGAGCAATACGTTGCAAAATTGTTGTTTTAATAATTTGACAGCCAACACGAGACAACTTTGGTCGCCTCTAGCATTTTATTTTGGTGACATTTATTCATTATTTTTGGTTTGATGAGCATCTTCGGCCAACATTGTGGCAAAGAAACATAGAGGAACATACATTTGTAAGGCGGTGAATACTCTAGGATCGAGCAGTGGCTCAACTCACAGTATTTTCTCCTCTACAATTTAAAGTCCGTCCTCCCAACAAAGTTACAATTGCTTCATTGGTTCAACTGTTCGATTGCCATGCGCGGCCGAAAGTGAACTGAGACCCACTATCACGTGGACCAAGGACGGCAAGTCTTCACTTCCCTCGTATTCCAATGGAACCCTCGTTCTTGAAAATATAAAGAAATCTCATGAAGGATCTTATACCTGTAGAGCCACAAATGCACTAAAAACAATACAGGCAAAGGTGAAAATAGAAATTCCCGTCAATGCAACATCCTGGTCCCGGTTCTTCAAAAGCCAATTAGCGCTAATCCCAGATTAAAAATTAACCAAAGAGTTTATTTCTCTACTCCCACATGCTGTGCAACGCTGATATTCGGCGAAACTTTACATTCAAAGAAGTCAATCTTGAAAAACAAAAATAGGCAAAAGAAATTTTCACCAAAAAGGTGAAAACATGAAACAAACGTTTGCGCTGATCCTGGATTAAGTTAATCGGCTTTCGAACAACCGGGCCCTGCGCTGTGATAAGGAAGTACGTCAATAGCTTAAGCGGAAATTACGTCATTGACCCAGATGGCGTTTTTTTCATTTGTAATCTCAGTACGTATGAAATAAGGCATTTTGCATTTTCAGTATTACCGTGATTCCATACCTACTTCGCCTCTGACCAGGATCGAGTTCAAGGCAGAACAAAGTCCACTTTTAAGCCATCGCCGTTTAAAAAACATTTCAAGATGTTATACTTACTCATGATTTAAATTGTATGTTCTACGCTGACGATACCCAAATCTACATCGCTATTAAAGATCCTGAGCATTCTGTAGATTCTGTCGAAATTCCTCAAGCATGCATAAATGATGTTTTTGCATGGAATACTCAGAACATGTTGAAGAGCAATCTTGGTAAAACTGAAATACTGCATTTCAACTCCCTTTTCAAGAAGCAACCGTCATCGTTGGAGACTTTAACGTTAGCTAATAGTACAATAGGAATCAAAGCCAAAGCTAAGAATTTGGGCATTGTAATGCCGGGATAAAACTTTATTTTTTAATGACCATGTCAACGAAACATGCAAAAAAGCCAGTTTTGCTATAAGATCCATTGGACGCATCCGTAGGTACCTTCCGTATGATGGATTGAAGATGCTTGTCAACTCCCTTGTGATTTCTAGACTAGACTATTGTAATAGCGTTTTATATGGGATACCAAAGTATCAAAGGGACAAATTACACAGAATCCAGAATATCGCTGCTCGAATGATAACTGGAACACGAAGCACTGAACATATAACACCTATTTTAAAGAATCTGCATTGGCTCCCAGTCGAAGCAAGAATTAATTTTAAGATTTTACTTATAACGTATAAGATCTTAAATGGGCAATCTACCAGTTATTTAGAATCTATTATACAAGAATATCACCCACTATAAGAACACTGAGATCATCAACTCGTTCACTGTTATGCATCCCATCTATTAAATCCAATTCCTATGGTGGTCGCGCTTTGTCAGCAACTGCGCCGAAATTATGGAACTCAATTCCCGAATATATTAAAAGAGCAGAAACAGTAGAAACATTTAAAACTAGGCTTAAGACATTTTTGTTTCAAAAACATTACTGTTAATTAATTATTTATTTTTCTCTGTCTTTTTAATGAATGATCCGTTGTTAGGCGCATTGAGGTTAGAAATGCGCCCTATAAGCACCTATTTATTATTATTATTATTATTATTATTATTATTATTATTATTATTATTATTATTATTATTATTATTACATAATTGCCCGGCAATGCGCTACAAATGAATCCAAAAGTGTTGTTTACTCATTTTATGGCCAACACGAGAGAGCCTTTGTCGCCTATTTCATCTCATCTTGGTGACTTTGATTTTATTCATCGTTTTTCGTTTGATGAGCAACATTTTTTGAACCCAACATCGCAACATCACCTCCCTACACTCCACTTTCTACTCCAGTAAAACGATTTCAGCTTCCAATGGGGTAACCATGAGGAATTAAAGTGCTTCCATACAATATGAAAATCCGGCTGACCTGCGTAAATTGATATACTTCCTGTGTTACAAAATCTTAAATACAACGTATCAACAAGACTGGGTATAGAGTTTCATTTCGCAGCATAGTACATTTTCGAACATTTCGTTTGTTCATTGCTGCAATTCTTTCAAAAAAGGATCAGCGCGTGATTCGTAAGCCGCGAGTTTATCTTATCAAGAAAACACCAAAGTCAAAAAGTGTTGAAAAAGCCATACTAAAACCATGAAACATCAACAAGAGGAAAAACGGACCAACAGATTTGGCAGCTTGTGTTCTGCGTCTGGTTTGCTGTTGTCTCTTGTGTGTTGCATCGCACTGATTCATGTGGAACTCAGAATACAAGAACAGCATCGACTGATATCACACTCAGTAACATCCTGTGATCAGCTCGAGACTACAATCCTACGAAAAGTACAGCAGAATTACAGAGAATGGCAAGATGATAAGGATCAATGGAGGCAGACAAGAGGTCAGTTAGTTATTCGACGATTCTTGATACATGTAAGATTATTAAGCGTATTACTGTTAGTCCTGGTTTTACTTTTGAAAGCGGTTCAATATTTAGAAAATTGCACCGTTTACGCCATTCAACGTCACTGGAGATAAATCAAACATAAAGTCTGTTTACTGTCAGCCGTACCTTAGAAAAAAAGCTGACATTATCATGTATCGTGGCCTTTAGCTTTCAATTATGTAACTTTTAATACAACTTTTTAAGGATTAAACCACTGCAAAAACCGTGTACGATCAAAACTTGCTCTACGTTGGATCAAAATAGATCGTGACCACACCAAAAAAAAACTTTAAAATAGAAAATATCCTGCAAAGGTTGGTCAAGACAACGTGAACATAGGCGTTGTTGCAATATTTCGGCTGGCCAAAAAGGCTACGTGATGTGTTATGCATTTCCGTTTTTATAACACATCACGTAGCCTTTTTATGTCATTTCCGGTAAATATAAAGATCTTGTTACTAGCATTTATCCATTCAATAAACCTGAAGAAGGCTGGTGTTGGCCAGCCGAAATATTGCAACAACGCCTATGTTCACGTTGTCTTGACCAACCTTTGCAGGATATTTTCTAACTTTTAATACTTATTTGCACTGCTAGAAGAGGCATGTCAAAATGCCCTGTGGAATATTCTCAGTTGCAACCAGTGAGGTGGCGAATATTCACTGTAGTTCCTGAATTGAGCCATAGGTGCATCTGTCGAAGAAAATTCTTGATATCAATTTCATGTTTTTGTAAGGTCATCAACACACCTGGTCCAGACAAACACGAGCTTCATCCGAACAGTCGCAACTGAAATCTGTCCAATCAGCCTCTGATATAAAATTGCTGATCAATCAAGAGCTTCAAACACTGCAAAACCAAATTTGTGGCAAAGATGAAACTCTCTGCCGATCAGGAGCAAAGGGAAATAGTGGGAAACGAGGAAGACCAGGTAGCAGGGGAAGACCAGGACCCCCTGGGAGGCCCGGGCTACAGGGACCTCCTGGTAAACACGGACCAGTGGGACCTCAAGGGCTCATAGGCACGAAAGGGGATATGGGGATTCCGGGTAACACTGGTCCCGCGGGACTATCCGGCCCGCCAGGACAAAAGGGCGCCAAAGGTGAGCCGGGCCAGTCTATCTCCGCTCCTTCTCTGCTTCAGCCTCCAACGGAAACCACGATTAATGAAAGTCAAACAGCCATCTTGAAATGCTCAGCCAATGGAAATCCATTGCCAAAAGTTGAGTGGTCTAAGCTGAATTCATCACTTCCGGCTGGACGTCACGTGATTGAACCCAGTGGCGCTCTAATTCTAAAGGATGTTAGACCTCAAGACGAAGGGGTTTACAGCTGCAGAGCAGACAACTTGTTAGGAAGTGCAAAGGCGTCAGCTAGCATGACTGTTCAGTGTAAGTTATATTTTGTTATTTTTGTCTCTTCACTTTCCTTCCCGGATCAAATTCATTTCAAATCTTGAGTAAAATCGATTCGATTCTTTAACGTCATTTTTTGCAATGCCAAAAATTACTGTCGCTGAATGTGACAAACATTTTAAAGGTCAATTATTATATAGGACTAACGTTTGCATCAAGCACAATTTTAGGTCAGTTACTTTATTATCATTTTAATATTCGACAGTTGCTCCTCGACTTTTGTCACTACCCACCGAAATATGGGCAGAAGAGGAGCGAAATGTCACCATCACCTGCAATGCCACTGGTCAGCCGCAGCCAAGTGTCACTTGGTCCAAAGCATTTGGTAGCTTGCCAGTCGGAAAAGCAACAGTGAAGAAGGGAAACTTAATAATATCAAAAGTGGCAAAAAAGGATAGAGGGACATACATTTGTAAGGCGGTCAATATTCTGGGATCAACAACAGCAGTGGCTCAAATCACGGTAATTTCTCGTCTGCGATTTAAAGTCCGTCCGCCAAAAATTGTAACACCAGTGATTGGTCACAGTGTCCATCTTCCCTGTGTGGCCGAGAGCGACTTAAAAACCGCTATAACTTGGACGAAGGATGACAAGCGTTCACTCCTTCTTGATTTAAATATGTTATTGAATGGAACACTGCTTCTTCAAAATGTCAAAAAATCTCACCAGGGAACTTACACCTGCAGAGCAACTAATGCACTGACAACACTAGAAGCTAAGGTGAAACTCAACTCTCCTGTAGATGCAACATCCTGCTCTGAAATACGGAAGTACGGCAGCAGCTTAAGCGGAAATTACGTCATTGATCCAGATGGCTCAGAAGGTCTGGCACCATTTACAGTATATTGCGACATGACAGACAAGAATGGTATTGGCGTGACAGTCATCAGTCATGACAGTGAAGGCAGAACCCATCTGTCTTATGAAAGATATATGGGAACCCGAGGTGCGTACTCACGAAACATTCATTACACGGGAGCAAGTTTGTCTCAGCTGGCGAGTCTCACCAGCGTCTCTTCACATTGTGAACAGTTTATCAAGTATGAATGTTATGGTTCAGTGTTGCTCAAAAATAACGATCCATACGGATGGTGGGTGTCACGTGATTCTGTTAAGATGACGTACTGGGGTGGAGCGTCAGTCAGTGGTAAGTGCGCATGCGGGATGACCAACTCATGTGCAAATCCCAGTTATGGTTGCAACTGTGACAAGGAAGATGGAGTGTGGCGTGAAGACAGCGGTCTCCTAACAGATAAGACACACCTTCCAGTCAAACAACTCAGGTTTGGGGATGTTGGTTCATGGAACGAAGGTTACCATTCACTGGGTAAATTGAAATGCTATGGCAAAGCGTGAACCATCTATTATCATCAAGTTGGAAAGATGACGCCGCTGCCAAATTCCAGTGAGCAACTTACCTTAAATGTTTTTTTTTTTTAGTTTTAGCAATT
>JALIRR010002883.1:15000-49952 GCA_023091755.1 Montipora sp. Colony 1 RG-2022
TCTTTTTTTTTGTACTTATTCTTCTGTACTGTTTTTTTCGAATGATCGGGATCTGTCCTTCATTCATGATAGAAATTAGTGAAAAAAACCAACGGAAGCTCTTAGTCGGACATCTTTGTTTTATCAAATTCGAAACATCGGAAATTCGGAGTATGCTCTAAAAAATCGCACTTTGTGTTGGACGCACTCAACGTTGCTTGTGTTTCATAACGCCATACACCAAGCGTTTGTAAATTTCGAATCAAAGAGCCAATTCAATTCGGACGTCAAGGGATCGGGTATATAATTGGCTAGAAAGATCCGAATCCAAATTTACGATAAAATCACAAGAACATTGACAACAACACGAACTCGGAATTCAGATTTTGCGACTAAGCAAATGTCGAGAACGTTGCGTGACTGCGTGACGACCATCATGGAACTGTAACTTTGTTTTGTTTCGTTTTGATGCGATCGACTGCTTGTCTGATTTCTACATTTTCTAATCATGTCATGTAATCAAGGATATCGTTTTTCCGACGCATGTACACTTGTTGTGTAAGTAAACATTAAATTTGGAGCTCAGCGAGTCTTCAGTGTCTCAGGGAGTCAGCGTATATTCCCCACACAGCCGGAAATTCTCTAAATTTCAAAAAGAGAGGATCCTCTCTTGATTTCAAAAACAAGTCAGATTTTCGCAAACACAAATTCCGATTTTTAAAACAAACTCCGATTTTCGCAAAGGCAAACTCTGCGGTGTTCGCAAAAACCAACTTTGATTTTAAGAACACAAAAAAAAAACTAAGATGTCCTTTGATCTAAGAACTTCCGTTGGTTCCTTATATATTTATTTATTTATTTAGCTTTTACTAATTTCCACCATAAATAAAGGAAAGATCCCGATCATTCGCAAATAACAGGACAGAAAAACAACTAGAAAAATGCAAATACAAAAATTGAAAAAAAAAAAGACACCCCGACCCCGACCTCGCGTTTTGGCTACTTCCATGCGAAACAGGCAATGTGACATATAGAAGATTTAAGAATTTGTACAGGTGCACAAAACTAAAATAACGACAGAAGTCAAGGAGGCGGAGGGGTGGGGGGTGGGGAGGTAAATGAATCGAAGTAACAAGCACCCAACATGATTGATCCATTAAAATGTAAAATTGCTAATAGGACATTTGCATGGTGACGCCATGTGACTACAAGTACCAGAATCCTTCAGGTTTCGCTTGTCTCATGTTAATGAGAGCTATTGTTATTTTTACCCCACTGGGAATACAAAATGTAAATATGAAAAGAAAAACAAACTGAATTGTGGTAGTTGAAGTCAAATGACGCCATCGTGAAAATTGCCTATTGGTGTTTAAATTTCGGCGCTTAATCTAAATGCAGCCATCATTTGCATACTAGCGGGGACTTCAAACGCGATATTTGCCGCAAGATCTTTAATGAGTCACTTGAAAGGGAAAGGCGAAATAAACTTTTGTTAGGCTGTCCACGTTGATAAGCTTTTGGTTTTGCTTAATTAACCCTTTGGCTACTAGAGATTTGACCGAAAAACACGTTTTGAAGCTAGTTGAGGGGTTTTTTGGTCACTGCCGTGCTGTTTAAGAGCTAAATCTCCCTACAAACCCGTTTCCAGGTTGTACACTCCGCGGCCTTTTCATCCAGGTGCAAAATAAGCGCTTGCAAAGTTCGGGCATGCGCAGAAAACAGCACAACACTTTCGACTTTCACTTTTCGCTTTCTCTCCTTCCCTCTTTTCGCTTTCTTTGCCTCATTTTTTTTTTGAACTTGCTGGGCATTTGGTAGGCTTTATTTTGGTGGGAAGAGTTTCTGAGAAACCTTTCATCATCTTAGAATTAGGTGCTCAGAAAGGTAGGTGGGTAATGGAGCAAGCTTTTCATGGAGATTTTCAGGTCAGTCTTATATGGTTTTTTTGGCCGTTTCTCCAGTTTCCTTGACTGAATTGTGCTCATTCTGGTATAGTTTGAAAGATCTCTTCTCCCTGCACAAGTTAGTGGACAAAGCTGTTCCTGACCGTTAAAAGTGATGACGTCACAAGGGGTAGATGGGACGGTGGATAAAGGTGGACGTATTTTGCCAGATAGTAATCAAAGGGTTAAAGATGAATGTGAACGATACAAAGTTCTACCATCGAAGCAAGTTGTTGAAATAGTGTCACTGAACACTTCTTCTATTTCTTAACGGCCTTTCCGCACTTTAAACCGTGTATGTTAACCTTGTTCACCAATTGTTGAGCAATCTATTACGAAGATGATAACACTTTTAACTCGCTTCCTTCTTATGAAACCCCCGTGCAGAATTAATCCAAACGTATACCGGATTGTGGTGTTGCAACGACTCTTCAAGTCTTTTCTCATTTTTTACATTTATATTAAGGTGGCTCAAACCGGTTTCAACAATTTGTAGGGAATGTGTTGTTAAAAGATTAACTGTACAACACTGTTTCTCTTAATGGCAATGTTATGGTACTATATGAAACACCAATAATTGCTTAACAAGACGCTCATATTAACGTGACGTAACATATCATCACGGCAACAAAATAACCATCTAAAAACGACCTTTATTTTGTATTTAAGCGCTTATATCTCAAAAACGAACTTGGTGACCCCCATCATGTTTTATTGCTGAAAAGTGATTAGCAGGCTAAGACGAACTGTCTGCAAAGTTTAAAAAAATTCTCTGTTATGTAGCGGAATCAGAGCCACCTTAATTTTTTTTAATTGCGAAAGTGACTATGAATCTGCTCCAGAGATTTTTTTAAACTTTGCAGAAAGTTTTATCCTGGCGTGCTAGTCACTCTCCAGCAATAAAAGAATGGGGGTCAGCGGGTTCGTTTTTCAGATATACGCATTTAAAGATGTTTATATGGCTCTTTTGTTGCCATGGTAGCCTATTACGTCACATTAATCAGTGCACCTTTTAAAGCATCTATAGGTGTTTCATATGGCATCATAACATTACCATTAAGTGAAAACGTTTGGTAGATTCAATCCTTCCAAATAGCACAGTTTGTTGAAAGTGTTAAAACTGGTTTGACCCTCCTTAAATCATATGCTTTAGAGACTGAATTTAGAAGATAACTTGCACTAAAATCCCCTTGAGCTCAAAGTTTTTAAAATTCACTGAACTAAAGAACAAAGCTATTTGGGAAAATTAGACCAAATATAAAAACCCGTAAGCAACACTTTCGGTCGGTACCAAAAGCAAATTGGTTAATCCGCAGCACTAACGAAATCATAATCGATTCATAATCCACTTAAAGCACTAGCATACTGTGGTTCAACACCTTTATAATGGTTTTGATGTCTTACGTTTATTTTGTGGCTATAAAATTTACTCCCTGGGTTTTGAAAGTTGATCATAAATAGCACTTATTATATAAACACCAATGAAATACCAAGTAAGCTTTCGCGCGAAAAAGCACTTACTAGGGTAGAGTGTAAGGTACAAACTGGGGAATAAAAGGTGTTGTATGAAGTGTTTCCTTAAAATCTTAAGAACCGTTTGACCTTAGTAAATTGATATACTTCCTGTAAGAAGAAATGTCAAAAACAACGACTGGGTATAAAGTTTCTTTTTGGTCTGCTCGTCTTACAAATTAGCTACGCCCGTTTGTGATTCGCAAAAAGCGACTTTATCTCACGAAAAAAACACTGAAGTCGAAAAAAGCCATACTGAAACCATGAAACACCAACAAGAAGACAACTGGACAAACAGATTTGACAGCTGGTGTTCTGCGTTTGGTTTGCTGTTGTCTGTTGTGTGTTGTGTCGCACTAATTCATGTGGAACTCAGAATACAACAACAACATCGACTGATATCACACTCAGTAACATCCTGTGATCAGCTTGAAGCAAAAATTCTACGAAAAGTACAGCAAAATTCAGACAGAGAATGGCAAGACGATAAGGATAAATGGAGGAAGACAAAAGGTCAGTCGGTTGATTGGTTCAACACTTATGAACACTTCAACACTCGAAAATAATTTCAACAAACGCTTTGCTTACCATTAGCCTCAGCCTGAACGGAAGCCGTCTAATACATTAGTCTGATTAGATCATATATCATGGCTTTTTATTAAGCTTTGCATCATAATGATGTATACTGCTGATAGGACTGGCATGTCAAATAAGCCCAGAACAATATTCACCACGACAAGTACGATGAGTACGTGAGTTTCAACTGTGGAGTTTCAACCGAATTAAATGATACTGTATTGATCAGTGCTCCTTCTCGATATCAATTTCGTCTTTCCAAAAGGTAGCCAAGGGAACTTGGCCAGACAAAAGCGAACTTCACCCGAACAGTCTCCACTAAAATCTGTCCAAACAGCCTCCGACGTAAAACTACTGATCAAACAAGAGCTTCAAACACTGCACAACCTAATTTGTGCCAAAGATGAAACTCTCTGCCTATCAGGACAAAAAGGAAATAGTGGGAAACGAGGAAGACCGGGAACCCGGGGCAGACCAGGACCCCCTGGGAGACCCGGGCCAAAGGGACTCCCTGGTAAACACGGCCCAATTGGACCTCAAGGACTGATAGGCATGAAAGGAGATGTGGGGATTCCAGGTAATGCAGGTCCCGCGGGACCAGCCGGGACAAAAGGGCGCCAAAGGTGAGTCTCGGCTCCTTCTCTGCGTTCCCCTCCAACAGAAACCAAGATTAATGAAAGTCAAAGCGCAATCTTAAAATGTACAGCAGATGGGAATCCGGAATCAAAAGTCACGTGGTCTAGGCTGAAGTCCTCTCTTCCGGTTGGACGTCACGTGATCGAACCCAATGGCGCTCTGATTGTGAGAGAAGTTAGACCTGGGGACGAAGGAGTTTATAGCTGCAGAGCAGAAAATTTGTTGGGAACCGCTAATGCGTCAGCAAAACTGACTGTTCAGTGTAAGTTGCTTTTGTCATTTCTGTTCCCTGCACTTTCTTTTTAATCTCCTGTTTAGTTTAATTCTTGCATGAATGTATAGGCTTCCACCAGTAATCACTACACTTAAATGTGATAGAGGCGTTATCTAAAAAGCCCCAAAGAGAACATAAGGTCAGAGTCTGGGTAAAGTCAACTTCTGTTTTTGTTGTTGTTGTTGTTCTTTTTTACAGTCGCTCCTCGCATTTGGTTATCATCCAACGAAATATGGGCTGAAGAGAAACAAAATGTCATTATCGCCTGCAATGCTACTGGTCAGCCGCAGCCAAGTGTCACATGGTCCAAATCAGTTGGCAGTTTGCCAAAAGGGAGAACTGAAGTGAAAGAAGGAAACCTAAAAATCTACAGAGTGACAAAGAGAGACAGGGGAACATACATTTGTAAAGCGGTGAATATTTTGGGGTCAAAAACCACCGTGGCTCAACTTATAGTGGTGGCTCGTCTTCCATTCAAAATTCACCCCCCTCAAAAATTCACCGCTACGATTGGTTTCATCAACTATTTACCTTGTGCTGTTAAGAGCGACTTGACAACTAAAATTACTTGGTCAAAGATCGGTCAGCCTTCCCTTCCTGTTGACTCAAACGTTTGGCATAGTGGAACAAATTCATTGGCAACAATAACGGCATCGGTTAAGTTAGATGCTTCCAATCCTAACTCGTGTTCAGTTCAAAGGCCACATTTCACTTCAAGCGGAAATTACGTCATTGATCCAGATGGTCCAGGAGGTCTGGAACCATTTACAGTGTACTGCGACATGACAGACAAGAATGGCGTTGGCGTGACAGTTATCAGTCACGACAGTGAAAGCAGAACCTATGTCAAAAGTAGGTCTGATGGTCAAGGCAACTATTTACGTGACATCCATTATACAGGAGCAAGTTTGTCTCCGCTGGCGAGTCTCACCAGAGTCTCTTCGCATTGTGAACAGTTTATTAGGTATGAATGTTATGGTTCATTGTTGCTCTATAATAACAATCCATGGGGATGGTGGGTGTCACGTGATTTTGTTAAGATGACGTTCTGGGGTGGAACTTCAGTCAGTGGTAAGTGCGCATGCGGGATGACCAACTCATGTGCAAACCCCAGTTACGGTTGCAACTGTGACAAGGAAGATCGGGTGTGGCGTGAAGACAGCGGTCTCCTCACAGGTAAGACACACCTTCCAGTCAAACAACTCAGGTTTGGGGATGTTGGTTTATGGAACGAAGGTTACCATTCACTGGGTAAATTGAAGTGCTATGGCAAAGCGTGAACCATCTATTATCATTAAGTTGGAAAGATGACGCTGCTGCCAAATTCCAGAGAGCATGCAATTTACCTTAAATCTGTCTTTTTTTAGTCTTAGCAATTTCTATCTATCAAAGCATAACAGTGTAAAAGCTCAATTCAACAAAATTTCGAGGATTCTAGCCAAGAGGTCATATAAAGAACAAGTGGTCTTATGTGAGGGATAGGTTCAAACTTATGAAATATTGCTTGTGTCCTTTTTTTAATTTTATGTGATACAACCCGGAATCTAACTTCTTCTATCTTTCCGTCAAAGTCAATCATGTCCTTCTAGTCTAGGGATTCTTCGCCCAGTGATTGACTTGAATGAGATGGAATAATTTTTCTCATGAAAGGGTCATAAATTTATATTTTAAATTCTTTTTTCGTTGCCGTAGCTGGCGTCCATTGCTACCATAGAATACAATTCCCAAAATACATTTTACTGCATTGTTCTGTACACCATCATGGCCACCGTGACGTCCAAAACAAACCATCAATTGTGGTATTTTTGACTTTGACCCATCATTTTATGTTTAATGACCAACTTAGGCAAACGTGGTTAAGATGATCAGACACACCATCGCAACATCGCTTCTCTACACCCTTTTCAATAGGCCACTTTCGATATATTAAAATTCAGCTTGAAAGACAAAGACAAAGGCAAGTGGATGATATGCTAACATCTTCCTCATTCATTGCAACTTGTTTCTATTGTTTTTGTCCTCTCTGCCTCACTATGAAGCTGAATATTGATATTTCGAAAATGGCCTATTATAGTTTCTACTCCAACTGAACGATTTTGGCTTCTAATAGAGGTTGTCTTGGGGCATAAAAGGGTGTTGGATGAAGTGCTCACCATTTTAAGAGCCGTTTGACCTTAGTAAATTGATACACTTCCTATAATACGAAATGCTGAAAGCAAAGTATCAACAACTGAGACTGGGTGTATAGAGTTTCATCATCGGCTCTTAAAGCAACGTTCACGCGTTCGTGATTGTTAAGAAGCGAGTTTTTCTTATCAAAAAGAAAAACACCAAAGTCGAAAAGTGTTGAAAAAGCCATACTAAAGCCATGAAACATCTACAACAGGACAAGAGGACCAACAGATTTGGCATCTTGTGTTCTGCGTCTGGTTTGCTGTTGTCTGTTGTGTGTTCCATCACACTAATTCATGTGGAACTCAGAATAAAACAACATCATCGACTGATATCACACTCAGTAACATATTGTGATCAGCTCGAGACTAAGATCCTACGAAAAGTACAGCAGAATTACAGAGAATGGCAAAATGATAAGGATCAATGGAGGCAGACAAGAGGTCAGTTATTCCAGGATTCTTGATACATGTAAGATTTTTAACGGTATTAATGTTAGATAGTCCTGATTTTAATTGTGAAAGCAGTTCAATATTCATACTGAACTTTGCACCGTTTATGCCATTTAAATTCACTGGAGATAAATCGAACAAAAGCACTGTTTACTGTCAGCCGCAGCTTAGAAGGAAGCTTACATTATCAAGTATGGAGTATATACCATTGTAGTTTTCAGCTTTGAATCAGTAATTTTTAATAATTTGCACTGCTAGGACAGACATGTAAAAAATTAATGCCCCGTGGAATATTCTCAACAGCAACCAGTTGGGGTTGATGACTTGAGCCAAAAATGCGTCTGTCAGTGATATATCTTGATATCAATTTCATGTCTTCATAAGGTTATCAACACACCTGGTCCAGACAAACACGGGCTTCACCCGAACAGTCACAACTAAAATCTGTCCAATCAGCCCATGATGTAAAACTGCTGATCAAACAAGAGCTTCAAACACTGCAAAACCAAATTTGTGCCAATGATGAAACTCTCTGCCGATCAGGGGTAAAAGGGAATAGTGGGAAACGAGGAAGACCGGGAACCCGGGGTAGACCAGGACACCCTGGGAGACCCGGACCACAGGGACCCCCTGGTAAACATGGCCCAGTAGGACCTCAAGGACTGATAGGCATGAAAGGGGATATGGGGATTCCGGGTGATACTGGTCCCGCGGGACCTACCGGCCCACCGGGAGAAAAAGGCGCTAAAGGTGAACCGGGCCAGTCAATCTCAGCTCCTTCTCTGCTTCAGCCTCCAAAAGAAACTACGATTAATGAAAGTCAAACAGCCATCTTGAAATGTTCAGCAAATGGAAATCCATTACCAAAAGTCGAGTGGTCTAAGCTGAATTCATCACTTCCGGCTGGACGTTACGTGATTGACCCCAGTGGTGCTCTGATTGTGAGGAACGTTAGACCTGGAGACGAAGGAGTTTACAGCTGCAGAGCGGAAAACTTGTTGGGAAGCGCTAATGCGTCAGCTAAGCTGACTGTTCAGTGTAAGTTGTCCTTGTCATCTACTTTTCGTCACTTTTTTTCAGGCGCTAACTTATTCCAAAGTCTTGAGTAAAATCGATTGTTTAAGGCCATTTACTGCAACATAATTACTGCCAGAAAAAAAAATTTGTTTTTTAAATATCGATAAAACAAAATTTGCATCAAGCAAGCATTTTAGTCCAGTGACGTGATTGTTCTTTTTGACAGCCGCTCCTCGGCTTTTCTTGTCATCCAGCGAAATATTGGCAGAAGAGGAACAAAATGTCACCATCCCCTGCAATGCTATCGGTCAGCCGCAGCCTAGGATCACATGGTCTAAAGCATTTGGTCGCTTGCCAGTCGGGAAAACAAAAGTGACAAAGGGAAACTTAATAATATACAATGTGTCAAAGAAAGATAGAGGTATATACATTTGTAAGGCGGTGAATATTCTAGGATCAACAACAGGAGTAGCTCAACTCACAGTATTTTCTCGTCTGCGTTTTAAAGTCCGTCCTCCAAAAGACGTAACACCAGCGATTGGTTACAGTGTCCATCTTCCCTGTGTGGCCGAGAGCGACATGAAAACCATTATTACTTGGACGAAGGATGCCAAGCGTTCACTTCCTCTTGATTCAAATGTGTTATTGAATGGAACACTGATTCTTCAAAATGTTAAAAAATCTCACCAAGGAACTTACACCTGTAGAGTAACTAATTCACTGACTAGGACAGCAATAGAAGCTAACGTGAAACTCAACACTCCTGTTGATGTGACATCCTGCTATGTAATAAGAAAATATGCCAGCAGCTTAAGCGGAAATTACGTCATTGATCCAGATGGCCCAGGAGGTCTGGAACCATTTACAGTGTACTGTGACATGACAGACAAGAATGGTGTTGGCGTCACAGTCATCAGTCACGACAGTGAAAACAGAACCCAAGTGTCTTATATAAATCATAATACAGGTAAAGGTAGCTATTCACGTGACATTCATTACACAGGAGCAAGTTTGTCTCAGCTGGCGAGTCTCACCAGAGTCTCTTCACATTGTGAACAGTTTATTAGGTATGAATGTTATGGTTCAGTGTTGCTTTACAATAACAATGCATTCGGATGGTGGGTGTCACGTGATTCTGTTAAGATGACGTACTGGGGTGGCGCGTCAGTCAGTGGTAAGTGCGCATGCGGGATGACCAACTCATGTGCAAATCCCAGTTATGGTTGCAACTGTGACAAGCAAGATAGAGTGTGGCGTGAAGACAGCGGTCTCCTCACAGATAAGACACGCCTTCCAGTCAAACAACTCAGGTTTGGGGATGTTGGTGAATGGAACGAAGGTTACCATTCACTGGGAAAATTGAAGTGCTATGGCATACCGTGAACCATCCATTCTCATCAAGTTGGACAAGATGACGCCGCTGTCAAATTCCAGAGAGCATGCAATTTACCTTAAATCTGTCTTTTTTTAGTCTTAGCAATTTCTATCTATCAAAGCATAACAGTGTAAAAGCTCAATTCAACAAAATTTCGAGGATTCTAGCCAAGAGGTCATATAAAGAACAAGTGGTCTTATGTGAGGGATAGGTTCAAACTTATGAAATATTGCTTGTGTCCTTTTTTTAATTTTATGTGATACAATCCGGAATCTAACTTCTTCTATCTTTCTGTCAAAGCCAAATCATGTCCTTCTAGTCTAGGATTCTTCGCCCAGTGATTGACTTGAACGAGATGGAATATAAATTTATATTTTAATTTTATATTTTAAAGTACTTTTTTTGGTGCCATAGCTGTCGTCTCGTCTTGGACTTATTAGTGATGTGATCTGTCTCAGCAACAATTTAACGCTGTGTTCTCACGTTGTTGTGAAACCATGAAATGGGTGATTTCACTCTGTGTTTTAGTATATTTCGGCAAATTATGTATTGACCTGTGTGCCGCATGAGCAGCATGGTTTTAATTTTTGTTTCTTTTGTTATTGACAAAATAGTTTCTTGTTTGCATCTGTTTCCGCTTGCAAACAGTCGGTAGCCTGATTTTTGTTCTCTGGGTTTCACACGTTTTGTTTGCTATGTACGATTGTGGCCATCTCTCGCATCGTACGTTACAAAATGCATATGTTTACTATATACACCCAGTTTCCCAGCTGCCATAGCGGTCATTGTTTCTGCTTCATCTTCTTATAGGCCATTTTCGGGTTAACGTCTGCCTCCTCTTCAAAGCGGGCCTAAGTGCAAAGTTTTTCTTATAAAAATTAGTTTTCATTCATATGTAAAGCAGAACTAATTACCATCACAAACACTTCGCACTTAGACTCGCTTTGAAGAGGAGGCAGACATGAACTGTAAAATGGCCTATTGATCAACTGGAACTACAAAGTTTCCGTGCCAAGTTAAATAATTAATTATTTCAAAAAGTAGACTTCAGTTATAAGCTTGTGTTTTACAATAAAGGAGCAAGCACTGATCTCAAAGTAAGTACTAACCAATTTTAAAAGCAGTGTTTAGGTGGTTAAAGTTAGTTTGAATACTTTCAAAAAACTGTACTATTTAGGAGGATTGACACAACACTGTATCATCAGAAACTCATGTCATTTCAAGGTGTTTTAAGTACGTCATTTATCCTAAAAAATTAAATGCCAATGTAATAATAAAGGAGACCAATCTTTGTGCTGATATCATCAGCGTAGTAACATTTGTTGCTGGAATTGGTGTAATTTGATGACATCATGCGGTATCAACTACCCCGAGATATGAGAACAATCTCGTCTCTCGTCTCGCGTCTGTCGTCTCGCGTCTCTCTCTCGCGCGCGCGCTCCTCAGTGGTTAGCCTGGGAGGATGAAAGACCATGGAAACGGCGTATGGAAAAATACCTGAAAAATCTTACATTGCTTAAAAATCCACTGAAATGACCAACCAGGATAAACATATTAAGGATTCCATATTGGAACTCAACAAAAGACTGGCCCATAGTTACGCTAACAGTTACGCAAGGCTGAGCTTGACGCTCTCATGGCTGACACTTCTAAAGTGCCTTTAGCTTCTTCTGCTGTAAGAAATCTTGGTGCATGGTTTGATTCGGAATTCACCATGAACACCCACGTGTAGTGCTGCATACTTTCATCTTTATAACCTAAGGCGCATGCGAGCAACTAGCGCACGCTTTTATCACCAGTTGGATCGACTATTGCAATAGTTTGTCATACGGTCTACCTGCTAAGCAGCTAGATAAAACTCAGTAATGCCATATCACTCTGTCACTTTTTAGCCTGCAATGGTTGCCTGTGCGATATTGAATTGACTTTTAGATTTGCCTCTCGACCTTCAAAGCAATACATGGGTTTGCACCCAGCTACCTTAAAGGAGTTAGTAGTGATCACAGAAAATCGTTACCGTTTGAGATCTTGAAATCAACTTTTGCTTTGCACGCCGAATGGAATCACAAAAAAAAGACTCTTGGTGACAGGGCATTCGCAGTCGCAGCTGCTAAGACTACATGGAAGTCTCTCCCAAAAGAGCTGCGAAGGAAGAGTGATATAAACGATTTCAAATGCCACCTTAAAGCGCACTTTTTTAACAAAGCATTTTTAACACCTTAGTCGGAATGATCTTATCTTGCTCTGTTCTTCTTTTATTACAATTGTATTTTAATGCATGTATCATACTAATCCTCATACTGTACTTGGATTTTATTTAGTATTCACTAGCCTTATTTATGACTGCTATTATATTATTTTATTTCTTTCTAATTCTATTTATTCATATTGTAATGTGCATTTGATCAAACTGTTTGTTAATCTGCGCAATACAAGTGTCTTGAAAACCTTACCAGTTTGTACGCAAGCTTGCCAGATTCATATTCTTTTGTACCCATGAACAATCGTAGCTGGTATTGGCAACAAAAGATCTTTAGTCGGAAACCACCAACTGTGAGCAATCTCATTCACGCTCCGTTTCTGGGAAAAATGAAAATAGTGGAAATTCAATTGATGGTACTTTTACGACACGGAGCTTTTCATATAAGCTTCCTATATTTGATAAAAACACTACCAGTGCAGGATAGATTAACTACAAAAGTAATTTCCTTGAAGACAAAAGAGCAATCGACAATATTGAATTGATCATTTGCTCTCTGTTGAAAACAATCAATTAAGCGAGCTGAATATCAGGCAGTGGTGCATGCGCATGCGTGATGATCAACTCATACAAACCCCAGTGGTGGTTACAACAGAGATAATAACTATATTATGGCCAAAAGAGGTAACAAACGCTTGCAAAGAATATTTAATATAATTTTAATTTGATTAATTAAAGCGTCGCGGGTGTTACAGTCATTATGTCGGTGTGTGTGTGTGTAGATTGTGCTTTCATGCATTCCTTTGGATTGGTCAGTAATACGAAATAGGAAATGTGACAAGTAGAAGGTTTAAGAATTTGTACAGGTAGGTGCACAAAACTAAAATAACGACAGAAATAAAGGAGGGAGGGGTAGGGCGGGGAAATGAATCGCATTAACAAGCACGCACCATGATCGATCCATCACAATTTGAAATTGCTACTCGGCGTTTTATGCAGTTAAGTAATTTTATGAGACTTAAGCCAGCCATCATTTGCATACTAGCGGGGACTTCAAACGCGATCTTTGACGAGTTAGCTAAACCGCAAGATCTTTAATGTAGTGAATGGCGAAATATACGTATGTTAGGCTGTCCACGTAAATAAGCTTTTAGTTTTGCTGAATGATGTCCGTGGACGATACAAAGTTCTACTAGTAGAACCAAGTTGTTGCAACAGTGTCACTGAACACCTCTTCTATTTCTTAACGGCCTTTCCGCACTTTTAACCGCGTATGTTAACCTTGTTCGGCGATTGATTGTTGAGGAATCTGTTAGGAAGATGATAACACGTTTAACTAGCTTCCTTCTTATGAAACCCCCATGCAGAATTAATCCAACAGTAGGCCGGATGGAGATGTTGCATCGAGTCTTCTTTCCTGTTATTAAATCATGAACCCTAGACTGAATTTAAAAGATAACTTGCACTTAATTTCCCTTGAGTTCAAAGTTCTAATGGACTGAACTCAAGGAAGGTGTACGGTGTTTCAGTCGGTAACAAAAGCAAATCAGCAACACTTCATTACGTTGTTTCTACATTGCTTAGCCTTGTATTTGTATGTGCAGCGGCCTTGTTCAGCAATTGTTGAGTAGTCTATTAAGATGAACCCGATAAAACACGACTACTTGATTTTTAAACAGTACTTAACTTGAAACCCCTACACAGTATCAATCCAAACGTCGGCCGGATTGTGATTTTGCAACGAGTCTTCTAATCATGTATCGGAGAGACTGAATTTAAAAGATAACTTTCACTAAAATTCCCTTGAATTCAAAGTTTTAATGCACTGAACTAAAGAACAAAACTGTTTAGGAAAATTAGTCCAAATCCCGTATAAAACATTTTCGGTCAGAATTTGAATTTGGGGATGAGGTCCAAGACAAATCTACATTAACAAGATGGTGGTTCACTTCATATTTTCTCTTCATTAGCAAGTGGGTGTCACTCAGAAAAAGGATATGTGAGGGGGAGGGAAACTTTTTATCTCGAGAAGCAAGAGGGGAGAAAACGGTACCTAACAGTATATTATTTACATAATTGCTAAACAAAATACTAAAATTTAGGATATAATTATATCGTAGATGATTTTGCCTCCCATGATGACACTGCACAGCAACAAGAAATTATTGGTTACATTTCAAACGTGTCTCCACTGAAAAAAAGTGGCCCGAAGAAGTATATCAATTTTAATATTAATGCAAAGTCCATTACAAGAAGAGGTGTCTGTTTCTCACCGGATAAAAGAGTTCCCATGGCAAGATACCAAGAACAGAAAGTCCCATGCAGAGAAAATTTCAAGTTTAAGGGTCAACGAAGATTCACTAGCCAAGGATGTAATACTGGATTGCAAAACTCAACTTTCTCAAGTCACACTCAATGCAGAAGACTCTTTCAATCCAATCATTGTCCTCTCTTACACAATTACTCCAAGAGAGTCCCTCAAGAATGCAGTTCCTGAGCATCTCGTTACAATCAAGGGAAAAGTCCACAGCCTAACTGGCCCAAAGAAGATCTTTACAAGGAACAAGGCAGAACTTCTTAAACAAGATGGAATCCTGGTTGATCAATCTGGTCAAATCAATCTAGTTCTGTGGCAAGATCAAGTTGACTCCCTCCAAGAAGGATACACATATATTTTCAAGCACATTAAGGTGAAAGATGGCCAATATGGAGAACGCTATGTCAATCGTCCCAAGAATACTGCAGAGTACAGTGTAGAATCCACTCCTAATTGTGAAGAAAATCTGTCTGATGTTCAATCTCTACCAGACTTAACAGTTCAAGTGCAAGCTCAGCTAGTATTTGTGGAATACGCGATGTTACAGTTTTTAAAGCATGCCTCTCTTGTGGAAACCGAATAATTGAGAAAAATGGTAAAGGAAGCTGCTCCAAATGCCGCATGTCACTTTAAAGTTAGCATCTGCACCAATCAGTATTTCCTGCAAACTCATTCTAATGATTCCAGATTCCAAGAGTACTACAGCTCTCCGTCTTCAACAAAGAACTGTTGTTATTGGCTTCATTGGCAGGACTTCATGATATTGATTCATGCAGTGAAGAAATAATACAAGATGCGTTGCTTCATTATTGGACAAATTGAACATAAGATATGATTCAGTGGCAAGAAGCTTATTCATGTTGAACCATAAATGTTGAGATTTCATATTGAACTACTTTGTTTTAAAGATATTCGAAAGAGCTGTTTCCTGAAAGCAACCACTTTTTTTAAAGCTCACTTTTTGATCATTGGCAGGACTTCATAATATTGATTCATGTAGTAAAGAAATAATACAAGATGCGTTGCTTCATTATTGGACAAATTGAAGGAACGAGCTGACACTAAAAATGTCTGCACGGCAGGCTAGCAAAACCCTTTCTTTGTAAATTCTGAAAAAAAACAAAGTTGTCGTTCTTTCTGTAATATTCAAACGGTTGAAACTTTAAGATCATTTTGGGATTTTTTGAATAAAAGCAAATCGTCCGAAGTTTGATTGACGGCAGCCAAAACACAAGAAATAAATTTCAAGTGCCAACGACACACGTCATTTTGATATTTGGTGTACTTTCTTTTAATCTCTTTCATCTATGTGAAAACACTTATTTTCCTTTCTTGAATAAAATCACGACTACTTTCTTATAACAAGTATAACACTATCTTTTCCCTTTTCTTCCACATTTATCTCTTATACTTTCCCATCTTACCCCAATCAGTACAACAACTTTTCTCAACCAATTTACTTCTGTAAGTTCATTCTAGTCCCCTAACTTTTCAGATTGTTCCATGATCCTTATGTTCCAATTCACATAGTTTCAGTATTTAGTACACTATCTACATCATATATAGGATATCTTTCGCAGCATCTCACTTTCTCTTAGAAACTACAAGTTAATATTATTATTGTTGTTACCTAGCTATAATATATATTGCGCTTTTTCTATAAGAATAATCAAAAGCGCATTACAATTAGATAAATTCTTACAATTTAAAACTGTGCATTATGCCTAAAAATGATTTACGGTGATTCCCTTGTTTTGCACCGCGCATCTCGTACTGCGCATAACATTGCGACTTCGGAGATGGCGGGGTTTCACGCCGGCCATCTGCAGAAAGGCAATAAAAAGCCGCTTTTGCTGTTCAAGAGCTTTTAAGTGCAATCATGATAACACTTCTCGGTTAAGAAGGTGTTGTTATGGAACTCGCCCCAGTCCTTTCGCGGAAATGATCACTTTGTAGCCGAAATTGCCCCTTTGCCATCCATTTATCATCGTGTTGCGAAGAAACGAGCAAGGTGACCCCCCTTTTTAAATGGTTTTATTTACTCGTAATAGGTACACGGAAAACATATTTTAAGGAGAAAAATAGTTGCATAGTAGAAGTTGTAGTATTTACCTATAAATGGCGTGAAACTGCATTTGGAGCCTGACACTGAGTGCATGGTGATGACTGTAGCGGTCCAATTTGCTTACATTTCTTTGCAAGATTGAGCGATTTGAAATCACTTTACGTAAAGATTATAGCCCGGACAAACAAGTAGGTTCATGTTTTGGGTAATATTCAGTAGCTTTTGCTGCATAACAACAATTTTTCCGGTTGATCTAGTTTCAAATGCTTCTCGCAAAATTCGGTAAAAACACTAAGAAAAAAGGGCATACAGTATCATGACTATATCATACAGTGTGAAAACAAGCTCGGTGAGCCCATCTTTTTATTGCGTTTTTTAAATGTCCTGTGTATGAATATCAATTGTGGCAAGTTTGAAAAAAATCTGGATAGTACGTCACTTTCATGGGAATTACCTTAAGCGAAAATTTACATGTAATTTCTGCGAGCTGCTCTTTCTATCTAAAAGGGTTCAAATTATTTTAAAATAGACTATAACAATGTAGCATCAGCCCGTGTCTGTAAGTACTTTGAGAATGAAATTCAATGGCAGCCAGTGATGCAGTGGTCTGCAAACATTAAAAAACTCATAAAAAACTGATCTTAATGAAATGAAAAATGTTTCAAAAAGGAAAGTGTAAAGTGATTCTATACAAAATTGTTGTTTCAATACTTCACTAGATGTGACTTTCATTTGCCTAAACTCGAGTGCACCAAAGTCCACTTTAGTTTCCACTCCGTTTCAGAATACGTGGAAGAAGTTGACTTCAGTAAATTCATATACTTCCTGTAATACGAAATCTCGACAGCAAAATGAGGTCTCAGCAAGGCAGGATCAGTATATATAGTTTCATTTCTGAGCATAGTACATTTTTGTCAGTTGTTACGGCAATAATTTCCGCAATTCTTTCAAAAAACATCATCAGCGTTGTTCGCGCGTTTGTGATTTGTAAGCCGCCATTTTCTCGTATCAAAAAAAAAACCTACGTCGAAAATTGCTGAAAAAGGCATATTGCAGCCATGAAACATCAAGAAGACAAGCGGACCAACAGACTCGGCATCTTGTGTTCTACGTCTGGTTTGCTGTTGTCTGTTGTGTGTTGCATCGCACTGATTCATGTGAAAATCAGAATACAAGAACACCATCGACTGATATCACACTCAGTAACATCCTGTGATCAGCTGGAGACAAAAATCCTACGAAAAGTACAGCAGAATTACAGAGAATGGCAAGATGATAAGGATCAATGGAGGCAGACAAGAGGTCAGTTATTCGACCATTCTTGATACATGTAAGATTTTTAAGCGTATTACTGTTAGTCCTGGTTTTACTTTTGAAAGCGGTTCAATATTTAGAAAATTGCACCGTTTATGTCATTCAAATTCACTGGAGATAAATCAAACATAAAGTCTGTTTACTGTCAGCCGCAGCTTAGAAGAAAACTTCCATTAACATGTATCGTGGCTTTCAGCTTTGAATCATGTAATTTTTAATAATTTGCACTGATAGGAAGAAATGTCACAAAAATGTCAAAATGCCCTTTGGAATATTCTCAATAGCAACCAGTAAGGTGGCCTTTATTCACTGTGGTTGATGACTTGAGCCATAAATGCATCTGTCCGTTCTAAATCTTGATATCAATTTCATGTCTTCATAAGGTTATCAACACACCTGGTCCAGACAAAAACGCGCTTCACCCGAACAGTCACAACTGAAATATGTTCAAACAGCCTCTGATATAAAACTGCTGATCAATCAAGAGCTTCAAACACTGCAAAACCAAATTTGTGCCAAAGATCAAACTCTCTGCCGATCAGGAGCAAAAGGAAATAGTGGGAAACGAGGAAGACCGGGTAACAGGGGAAGACCAGGACCCCCTGGGAGACCCGGGCCACAGGGACCTCCTGGTAAACACGGACCAGTGGGACCTCAAGGACTGATAGGCATGAAAGGGGATATGGGGATTCCGGGTAATACTGGTCCCGCGGGACCTACCGGCCCGCCAGGCCAAAAGGGCTTCAAAGGCGAACCGGGCCAGTCCATCTCGGCTCCTTCTCTGCTTCAGCCTCCAACGGAAACCACGATCAATGAAAGTCAAACAGTCATCTTGAAATGCACACCTAATGGAAACCCATTACCGAAAGTCACGTGGTCTAAGCTGAATTCATCACTTCCGGCTGGACGACACGTGATTGAAGCCAGCGGTGCTCTACTTCTGAGGGATGTTAGGCCAGGAGACCAAGGAGTTTATAGCTGCAGAGCAGAAAACTTGTTGGGAAGCGCGAATGCTACAGCTAAACTGACTGTTCAGTGTAAGTTGCCTTTGTCATTTATTTTTCGTCACTTTTTCTTAGGTGCTAATTCATTTCAAATATTGAGTAAAAATCAGTGCCGCAAAAATAAGTTTGTTAAATATTGATAAAGCACTTCAAAAGTTGCTTTTTTATGCATGCGAAATTTGCATCAAGCAAGCAAAATTATATAACTTGATTGTTCCTTTTTTGACAGTCGTTCCTCGGCTTTTCTTGCCATCCACCGAAATATTGGCGGAAGACGAACAAAATGTCACCATCCCCTGCAATGCTACTGGTCAGCCGCAGCCTAGGATCACATGGTCTAAAGCATTTGATGACTTGCCAGTCGGGAAAACAATAGTGACGAAGGGAAACTTAATAATAAACAATGTGTCAAAGAAAGATAGAGGTATATACATTTGTAAAGCGGTGAATATTCTAGGATCAACAACAGGAGTAGCTCAACTCACAGTATTTTCTCGTCTGCGTTTTAAAGTCCGTCCTCCAAAAGACGTAACACCAGCGATTGGTTACAGTGTCCATCTTCCCTGTTTGGCCGAGAGCGACATGAAAACCACTATTACTTGGGCGAAGGATGACAAGCGTTCACTTCTTCTTGATTCAAATGTGTTATTAAATGGAACACTGATTCTTCAAAATGTTAAAAAATCTCACCAAGGAACGTACACCTGCAGAGCAACCAATGCATTGAAAACAATTGAAGCTAAGGTGAAACTCAACACTCCGGTTGATGTAACATCCTGTTCTGTCATACGAAAATATGTCAGCACTTCAAACGGAGATTACATCATCGATCCAGATGGCCCAGGAGGTCTGGCACCATTTAAAGTGTACTGCGACATGACTGACAAGAATGGTGTCGGCGTGACAGTTATCAGTCACGACAGTGAAAGCAGAACATACGTCATTGGTTATAGTGATCGAGGTAGCTATTCACGTGACATTCATTACACAGGAGCCAGTTTGTCTCAGCTGGCAGGTCTCACCACAGTCTCTGCACGTTGTGAACAGTTTATTAAGTACGAGTGTTACAATTCAGTGTTGCTCTACAATAACAATGCATATGGATGGTGGGTGTCACGTGATTCTGTTAAGATGACGTATTGGGGTGGAGCGTCAGTCAGTGGTAAGTGCGCATGCGGGATGACCAACTCATGTGCAAAGCCCAGTTTCGGTTGCAACTGTGACATAAACGACAATGTATGGCGTGAAGACAGCGGTCTTGTCTCAGACAAGACACGCCTTCCAGTCAAACAACTCAGGTTTGGGGATGCCTACGGAGACCCCTCACAAGGTTATCACACACTAGGTAAACTGAAGTGCTACGGCATAGTGTGAATTTGGGAAAGATGATGCCACAGCCAAAGTTCATGAACAGTTTACTTTACTTTCACTTGGGGAAAGATAACGTCACAGCAAAAGTTCATCATGAAAAAATGTACACTCTACTTATTCAATCTTATCTAATCTTTATCAACATAGGAGCACAACAATGTAAAACGTAAATTCAAGACGTCAAATGAACGAAATAAGCAACTTTAACGAGGTATGCTTTTTTCTTAGGTGATACTGCGTGACACATCGTTACAAATACAGCATATATTGAATTGGTTGTGACTACAATAGAATGGATACTTTACAGTCAGCTGTGACACTTTATGACAACTACATAACATTGCGTTAGGCTGGCGAGGTGAAGATGCTGTGTGTATATAATATGTCATCCTCGCAGTCATTAATAACTCATTTTCATAAATAATTTAACTTCCTGAAGAAGTCAGCCTGTGCCTGACGAAATATTGGTAAAACAGGAAATATATATCCTCACATACCTTTCAGGATTGTCGAGTGCACGATAGAAAGTTATTTTCGACTATTTGGTTGAAAAAAAGGCTATCCCTTTGATTCTCAACTGTTTGAGCCTTTCAAGTACATTAAGAGGATGTGTTCATACACACGTATTTTATCTCATGAGCGAAAAGTAAGCGCTTTCATCGCAAAGTGAACTGCATATGTTTTCCTTGATAACCGGCGGTCATATTGGAGGACCACATGCCGTCTTCCGGCGGTAACAAACTCTATAAAGTTTAGTGAAACGCTTTGACAAATTACTCAGAAACGATGTACCGCACACCGACCTGAGAATTGGAGAGGTGGTTAAAAGATTTGTTTCCCACAACATTCCAAGTTCGTGGCCTTTTTTATGCCATTCAACGATTTCGAATTTATTTTTTTCGTTGTTGCGTGACATTGTAAACTATCTATAGTTCATGTTCAGGAATAAAAAACAGAGCAGGCTCTAATCTTCTGTAACAAGATCATACCTCGCATCTTAATCCCTCCATTCGCGCATAACCACAACCCCTTGAAAATTTCGCTCAGCCCTTAGCTCATTAGAGATTGTTTAATAGTCGAGAAATTTTATACGTACGTGTAAATTCCCCGCACGAATTATAACGTCGCTTCCGGTTGGCTCATAAATGATGACATTCGTTACGGCTAGAAAATGTACAATACCGTGATACTCTCTCTTTAATAACTTGATGGCCATGCAGTTGATAGAACCTTTGTCGCCTCTAGCATCTCATCTTGCTTACTTTGACTAATCATTTTATGTTTAATGACCAACTTAGGCAAACATGGTTAAGATGACCACACAAACCATCACAGCATCACCTCTCTACACTCTTTTCAATTATAGTTCTCAAACTCATTAATTATTCATAAGGCTGTAAGCCAATAGGATTATTGCATTTGGTCAGGTGCAATGGTTTGGATACCCAGTGAAACCCTTATGGCACTGCAAGCAGTGTTTGAAATTTGTTGAAACACTGCTGGCAGTGTTTCAACAAATTTGAAACACTCCTAATCTGCATATTCATTAATCATGGTAAGCAGTGCATTCCAGAGTGCGCAAATACCAGGAAAAACAATTGATTCCATTTCATTCGTTTGAGAAGTTATTTCAAACACTCATTCTGCGTGTTTCATTGCGATGACAAACAACTCGAAAACAATAAAACACTCGGGCCCGGAGGCCCTCGTGTTTCAATAGTTTTCTCGTTGTTTGAAATCGCAATGAAACACTTGAATTCGTGTTTGAAATATAACTTGAAAGATTTTGGTTTCTAATGGGGGTGGTCTTGGACAATAAAAGGGTGTTGGAGTAAGTGCTTCCTCGTCATTTTAGAAGCCGTTTGACCTTAGTAAATAATTTGATATACTTCCTGTCATACGAAATGTTGAAAGCAAGGTCTCAACAACTGAGACGGGGTATAGAGTTTCATTTCTAGATCTCGGCACAGATCGTTTGTTGGTTCATTCAGTTACTGCGGCTCTTAAAGATTAGCACCATTCACGCGTTCGTGCTTCGTAAGAAGCGAGCTTATCTTATCAAAAAAACCACCAAAGTCGATAAGTGTTGAAAAAGCCATACTAAAGCCATGAAACATCAACAAGAAGACAAGCGGACCAACAGATTTGGCAGCTTGTGTTCTTCGTCTGGATTGCTGTTGTCTGTTATGTGTTGTATCGCACTGATTCATGTGGAACTCAGAATACAAACACAACATCGACTGATATCACACTCAGTAACATCCTGTGATCAGCTTGAGACAAATGTCCTACGAAAAGTGGAGCAGAATTACAGAGAATGGCAAAATGATAAGGATCGATGGAGGCAAACAAGAGGTCAGTTATTCCTGGATTCTTGATACATGTGGAATTTTTAACGGTACCACTCACGGTTAGTTAATCCTGATTTTACTTGTGAAAGCAGTTCAATATTTATACTGAAATTTGCACCGTTTACGCTACTTAAATTCACTGGAGGTAAATCCAACAAAAGCACTGTTTACTGTCAGCCGCAGCTTAGAAGGAAGCTTACATTATCAACTATCGTAGTTTTAGCTTTGAATCAGTAATGTTTAATAATTTGCACTGCTAGGACAGACATGCAAAAAGTTAATGCCCTGTGGAACATTCTCAGTAGCAACCAGTGAGGTGGCGAGTGTTCACTGTAGTTCCTGAATTGAGCCATAAATGCATCTGTCGAAGAAAATTTTTGATATCAATCTCATGTTTTCGTAAGGTTATCAACACACCTGGTCCAGACAAACACGAGCTTCACCCGAACAGTCGCAACTGAAATCTGTCCAATCAGCCTCTGGTGTAAAACTGCTGATCAAACAAGAGCTTCAAGCACTGCAAAACAAAATTTGTGCCAAAGATGAAACTCTCTGTCTATCAGGACAAAAAGGAAATAGTGGGAAACGAGGAAGACCGGGAACCCGGGGCAGACCAGGACCCCCAGGGAGACCCGGGCCAGAGGGACTTCCTGGTAAACACGGCCCAATAGGACCTCAAGGACTGACGGGCATGAAAGGGGATATGGGGATTCCGGGTAATACTGGTCCCGCGGGACCAACCGGCCCGCCGGGAGAAAAAGGCGCTAAAGGTGAACCGGGCCAGTCAATCGCGGCTCCTTCTCTGTTTCAGCCTCCAAAAGAAACTACGATAAATGAAAGTCAAACAGCCATCTTGAAATGTTCAGCCAATGGAAATCCGTTACCAAAAGTCGAGTGGTCTAAGCTGAATTCATCACTTCCGGCTGGACGTCACGTGATTGAACCCAGTGGCGCACTGATTTTAAGGGAAGTCAGACCTGGAGATGAAGGATTTTACAGCTGCAGAGCAGAGAATCTGTTAGGAAGCACTAATGCGTCAGCTAAGCTGACTGTTCAATGTAAGTTGCCTTTGTCATTTCCGTTTATTCATTTTTCTTTCAAGTTCTATTTAACTTCAAATCTTAAGAAAAATCGATTCGATTGTTTGACGCCATTCTTTGCAACGCAGACAATTACTTTCGTTGAATGTGACAAACATTTTAAAGGTCGATTATTATATAAAACTTTTTTTAGCGAGTGGAATTTTGGGCCATTTACCAGATTTGCTGCTTTTGTTATTCGACAGTCGCTCCTCGACTTTTGTTACCATCCTCCGAAATATGGACAGAAGAGGAGCAAAATGTCACAATCCCCTGCAATGCTACTGGTCAGCCGCAGCCAAGTGTCACATGGTCCAAAGCAGTTGGTAGTTTGCCAGTACGTAAAACAAAGATGGCAGAAGAAAACTTAGTAATATACAATGTGGTAAAGAAAGATAGAGGAACATACATTTGTAAGGCAGTGAATATTCTAGGATCGACAACAGCAGTGGCTCAAGTCACAGTATTTTCTCCCCTGCGCTTTAAAGTCCGTCCTCCCAACAAAGTTACAATTGCTTCATTTGGTTCAACTGTTCAATTGCCATGCGCGGCCGAAAGTGAACTGAGACCCACTATCACGTGGACCAAGGACGGCAAGTTTTCACTTCCCTCATATTCCAATGGAACCCTCGTTCTTGAAAATATAAAGAAATTTCACGAAGGATCTTATACCTGTAGAGCCTCAAATGCACTTAAAGAAATACAGGCAAAGGTAAAAATAGAAATTCCTGTTAATGCAACATCCTGCGCTGTAATACGGAAGTACGTCAGCAGCTTAAGCGGAAATTACGTCATTGATCCAGATGGCCCAGGGGGTCTGGCACCCTTTACAGTGTACTGCGACATGACAGACAAGACTGGTGTTGGCGTGACAGTCATCAGTCACGACAGTGAAAGCAGAACCTATGTCAAAGGTTATAGCAGTCCAGGTAGCTATTCACGTGACATTCATTATACAGGAGCAAGTTTTTCTCAGCTGGCGAGTCTCACCAGAACCTCTTCACATTGCGAACAGTTTATTAAGTATGAGTGTTTTCATTCATTGTTGCTCTTGAACAACTATCCATACGGATGGTGGGTGTCGCGTGATTCTGTTAAGATGACGTACTGGGGCGGGGCATCTGTTCGTGGTAAGTGCGCATGCGGGATGACCAACTCATGTGCAAACCCCAGTTACGGTTGCAACTGCGATAAAAACGATTATGTATGGCGTGAAGACAGCGGTCTCCTCAATGACAAGACACGCCTTCCAGTCAAACAACTCAGGTTTGGGGATACCAGCGCAAGTAACAACCAAGGTTACCATACACTTGGTAAACTGAAGTGCTACGGCTCAGTGTGAACTTGGGAAAGACAATGTCACAGCGGATGTTCATGAAATAATTTACACTAACTTTACATATTCAATCTTACGTGATCTATATCTATATAAAAGCACAACAAAGTAAAACGTAAATTCAAAAAACATTGAGTATTCCAACCCAGAGGTCAAATTAGAGAAAGGTTATCCCATGAGCGAAACGAGCAAGTTTAAGGAGGCGTTGCTTTTGCCTTATTTGATACTGTGTGATACATCGTTACAAATTGTTGCCATGACAGAACCAGACGTTGCATAATTTTAGATCTCCATTGTATTTGACAATGATTTTTGGGATTAGCGAAGTGTTTTTATCGAACTAGAACATCAAATCATAACGGGACATATGCCAAATTTCACTAAAACTTGTTTTTTACTTGTCCAGTTCATCAATTGAAATTACAGGTCATTCCTCTCTTTATGACTCTAAAGAAAATAAGAGGTGTATAAAATCATTTAACCTACAGCTTAAGTTTGCCGCTACGTTTCGCGGGAGCATCCATGAAGGAGACACCGAACAAAAGTGGTGGTTTTTTCCTGTGAAAAGGGTTATTTAATGTCTATTCCTGAAATATCAATTCACTATAATTTTCTTGTCTGTCATGAGGTGTGTTTTAAACGTTTTTCGGCACAAAATGGAGGGGCTAAAATAATACCACTAATGAAGGTGATAAAATGAAAGATTTGCGAGCTCATTTTGAAGATAACAATTGTTCTTATCTTTTTCTATGGGACGCATACTTGGACCATCGGACCATCGAAGTATCGATATTACAAGAAAACCGGATAATCATTCCTTTTTTGAATAAACACCATTTGATTGGAAATGAAAACAATTCAATACATAGATGTTCTAATTAATACGTTCCTAGTAAAACACTTAGTTATAAAAACAAGCGATAAAAAAGAAGAACGACGTTTCTACCGTTCTACGCATTTTCAAGTTCAAGTTCATGGATAAATATTCCGCAAGTATACTATTTCTGAAACAAAGGAATGAAATGTAAAGAGCTCAATATTTACAAACGAACAACAAGAAATAACAGAATGCGAAAATGAAGAGCAAATAAGAGGTGAAAAGAATGAAAACTATTAGAAGTGTTAAGCAAACAACTTTATAATACTGTAGTCAAATCAAATCATATTGGTTTTTGAGGAGAGGAGGACAACCGGAGTACCCGGAATAAAACCTCTCGGAGAACAGTCGAGAACCAACAAACTCAACCCACATATGACGCCGGATTTGGTAAGTGAACCCGGGCCACATTAATGGGAGGCGAGTGCTCTTTCACAGAGGTCATATATTACACGACAAGTGGTTTTACGAGGGATAGAAAAGAACATATGTTGCCATGACATTCACTTAATCTGAATTGACCGGTTTCGGGAAAAGCTAAATGTAGTAGAAAAATGGAGGGAACAAGGCAAAAATCGTTGTTTTCCGTGAAAGTACAACTATTAAACTTGCCAAAAGTACTGATTCAATAAAAACAAACTTTTCGTCATTTTTTGCCTATCGAGGCACGGGCTTTTGACGCATTTATTCTATTTGACACAACCCTGAATCTTTCTTTCTTTTTCTTTTCATCGATCACTGATTGTACAATCTGAACGAGATGGAATGACCGCGAAATTTTTCCAAAAAAGCGCAAAGTTATATTTTGAAGTTATGTTGTGGTTGCTTTAGCCGTCGTCTTTCCGATTTCTGGTTCTTATTCGGCAACGATTTGTAACGGTGTATGCTCACGTTGTAATGAAATAGTAGAGTGTTTGACCATAGTTGGCTAACAAAGTCAGTCTGATCGTGTGTTTTTTATTGTAAATAGTTTTCCATCAAAATTTGAGAGTGTATCTTAACGATTCCTCTAAGTGAGGCTGAGCATCGCAGTTGTGAACAACGCAGGCTTCGTTTGCTATATAGTTGCAAATGAAGACAGCGAAAAAATCGCAGTTCATCATCAGTTCTCATTGGTCTCAGTTTTGTGCCATTCAGCGAAACAAAACTCACCTGCAGAAAACAGTTCTTCTGATTGTAAAAAAACAACAACCACGACACTTCGTACCTAGAGTTTTTTAAGGACGAAGGTTGTTCTCTAAGAAAATAATGTCCCTTTTCACTGTAGTAAGACACAGTTATTCTGGTATTACACGAATTATGGCAGACAATCTACGTGTGAACTCGGTACCCTCTTGCGAATGTCGAGTCTTGAATGGAGGAGGAATAAATTTCGTTTAACCAACAGAGGAATCAGAACAAGTTAGAAGAAAGTATAATGTGAAATTTTCTCATGCAACCCAGTTTGATAAGAAATAAAGTATGAGCACGAAATTAGAGAGCAAAGGCAGCGTTTGTACTTTCAAAGTTGTATAATCAGTGTTTTCATATTGATGGTTTGTATCTGACGACACGGTGGCGATATTGGTGTACAGAACAATGAAGTAAAATGTCCTTTGGGAATTTGACTCTATTATTATGCAAAACTTGTGAGGCCATTTTATAATGTTTTGCCAGCACACCAACATGGTCGTCTCATCACGTGGATGCAAACCTAGAGTTCATATATACTGTTATTGGTTTCTGCAATCGTTAGAACTGATTTCATCAAATCATGATTACAATACATATGTACATGCTATATCATACATACATGCTATATCATAAAAACTTCGTCTTTCTTGCACACAAGAACAAGCCGAGCATTCTTTTGCTGGTTAGAAATCCACTGAATTGGCGAGCTATGTAAAGTGTTTCCCGATATTGAAAGGCTTAGGGTATAACATGATCAATTATTTAAAAAATCTTACCAGTTTCTCTGTGAACTTGTCGGATTCATCTGCATCGATCCCCAGTGACAACAGCAGCCGGATTTGGCAACACGAAATCTTTTGTCCGAGAACACCCATTTGAACTTTCTCCCTGGGGAAAATAAAAACAATGGGAATTTTATTCAGGACGTTTTTTTTTTCGACAGAGTGCTGTTCAACTAAGCTTTCTGTGTGACAAAAACATTATCAATAAATGGCTGGTTAACAACAAATAGTAATTTTCTTGAAGATCAAGGAGCAATCGACATTGTACCCTCTTTTCTTCCTTCCCTACTAATTATAACAACGGTTTTCTAAATGATATCAACCTTATTCCCCCGCTCCCAATCCAACACAATATGGAGCTTAATTAAGCAACGACGATGGCAAAGGCCACGGAAACGTCACAAAACAAGGATATTATTGGTTAATAAAGGAAAAACTGTCGTGCTGCACGTGCGAATCGCATTTCAGTACAGTCCTGTGCCATACTGTGAAAAACAACCACGTGACATGACCAAATCAATGAACCGTTCATTTTCTACCTTTTCCTTGAAATCGTTTGTACCAATCCAATTGTGTGATAGTCTACCCTTATTATATACTCAACAGAATATCGCCTTTCTTATTGGTCAATGACGAATGCATAAATGATTCATAGAGCGCAATACGGAAGTTGCCCTAGAAACAAAGCGATGGAGTAATTTTGTTAAGTATAATAGATGGTTTTCACGTTACTTCATTGCCGCCCTATTTGTGGACCAAAACAAAAGATCTCAATGCAATACAATACAAACTTAATTGACCACTCCCCATATGGGCTTTTCAGGGCCAATAAAACACAATGAACGAAACGACAGAACACAACGACTGTTAAAAATCCCAACTGGCCGGAGGCAAACCAATTGGCTACATTTACAAGTCCAGCCGAGAAGTTGAACCAGGGACTGCCAAGATCAAATTCAACGAATGGTCAGAACAAGTCTTGAATCCGGGAACTCCGGATCTCAAAGGAAGCATCCTAACCACAATGCAGCACTGCCTCTCATTAGCTAAAAACACTATCAGTGCAGGGTAGATTAACTACAAAAGTAATTTCCTTGAAGACAAAAGAGCAATCGACAATATTGAATCGATCATTTGCTCTCTGTTGAAAATACTCAATTAAGAGTGTTGAACATCAGGCAGTGGTACATGCGCATGCGTGATGATCAACTCATACAAACCCCAGTGGTGGTTGCAACAGAGATAATAACTATATTATGGCCAAAAGAGGTAACAAACGCTTGCAAAGAATATTTAATATAATTTTAAT
Source organism: Montipora sp. Colony 1 RG-2022 (assembly GCA_023091755.1). Lineage (NCBI taxonomy): Eukaryota > Metazoa > Cnidaria > Anthozoa > Scleractinia > Acroporidae > Montipora > Montipora sp. Colony 1 RG-2022. Next base: position 44,115 of record JALIRR010002883.1, read on the forward strand.
TTGATTATTTAAAGCGTCGCGGGTGTTACAGTCATTATGTCGGTGTGTGTGAGTGTGTAGATTGTGCTTTCATGCATTCCTTTGGATTGGTCAGTAATACGAAATAGGAAATGTGACAAGTAGAAGGTTTAAGAATTTGTACAGGTGCACAAAACTAAAATAACGACATAAGTAAAGGAGGGAGGGGTAGGGCGGCGAAATGAATCGCATTAACAAGCACGCACCATGATCGATCCATCACAATTTGAAATTGCTAATCGGCGTTTTATGCAGTTAAGTAATTTTATGAGACTTAAGCCAGCCATCATTTGCATACTAGCGGGGACTTCAAACGCGATCTTTGACGAGTTAGCAAAACCGCAAGATCTTTAATGTAGTGAATGGCGAAATATACGTATGTTAGGCTGTCCACGTAAATAAGCTTTTAGTTTTGCTGAATGATGTCCGTGGACGATACAAAGTTCTAGAACCAAGTTGTTGCAACAGTGTCACTGAACACCTCTTCTATTTCTTAACGGCCTTTCCGCACTTTTAACCGCGTATGTTAACCTTGTTCGGCGATTGATTGTTGAGGAATCTGTTAGGAAGATGATAACACGTTTAACTAGCTTCCTTCTTATGAAACCCCCATGCAGAATTAATCCAACAGTAGGCCGGATGGAGATGTTGCATCGAGTCTTCTTTCCTGTTATTAAATCATGAACCCTAGACTGAATTTAAAAGATAACTTGCACTTAATTTCCCTTGAGTTCAAAGTTCTAATGGACTGAACTAAAGGAAGGTGTACGGTGTTTCAGTCGGTAACAAAAGCAAATCAGCAACACTTCATTACGTTGTATCTACATTGCTTAGCCTTGTATGTGCAGTGGCCTTTTCAGCAATTGTTGAGTAATCTATTAAGATGAACCCGATAATACACGGCTGCTTGATTTTTAACCAGTACTTAACTCGCTCTATACTTATGAAACCCCTACACAGTATCAATCCAAACGTCGGCCGGATTGTGATTTTGCAACGAGTCTTCTAATCATGTATCGGAGAGACTGAATTTAAAAGATAACTTTCACTAAAATTCCCTTGAATTCAAAGTTTTAATGGACTGAACTAAAGAACAAAACTGTTTAGGAAAATTAGTCCAAATCCCGTATATAACATTTTCGGTAAGAAACAAAAGCAACTTGGCTAATCAGCAACATTTCATTACGTTTTATCCAAAGGGAAATATTACGAAATCATAATCGATTCACAATCCTCTTTAAGCATCAGCATACTCTGATAGTTTAAGATCTTTGATTAAACACCATTATAGTGATTCTGATGTCAAACGTTTACTTTGTGGCTATAAAAATTAATTCCATGGGTTTTGAAAGTTGGTCATAAAAAACACTTAACTGAGGGTGGAGTATAAGGTACAAACTGGGCTTTTGGACCTCTGGACCGTTGGATCATTTTTTAACCATATTTGGACTATTTTGAACTATTTTGAGGGCTTGTGTTCTTGAATTCGCAAAGTCCAGTCCATATGGATAGAGCCACTTAATGGTACGACTTCAGCGATTATTCCCGATGTAATTGTGTTTGCTGAACTGAACTTATCTGATTTAGCAGGCTAAATCAGATAAGGAAATGACCGGAAATTAGGGCTAAAAAGGCTGGCAAAAACTCCAGTGGGTTTTGCAAGAGGTAAACCATATGCTCTTCAAACTGATGTCCTCCAAGGGGAGCTCGGTATTAAACGATAACAAATCTTGATATTGACTAGTCGTGTGATAACTAGCAGAAAGAATGGGCAAAACGTTTTTCTCGAGTGGTTTTCTAGAAAGTACAGAAAGCATGACCGAAACAATGCGATTCACTTGCAAAGATCTATTTTTGGTTGCCATTATAGTGACAGATGTATTTGTAATTGTCCTTACACTAAAAACAGAACAAAAGCTTTAAAAGGATGCGATCACCGAAGATTGCAAATACACAGAGGACGTTCTATCCCGTAGAACAAACTTAAATCATACCTTTCAAAAAGCTAGTTACATTGAAAACGCAAGTGTTTGTAAGGAATCGCTAGTGAAGAACGAGGCTTTCTGGGATGCAAGTTAAGCAGTTACCAAGACCATCAGAGTTTCAAATTGAAGTGCTTATTTCACCTTAACTAAACCTAAGCGTTAATTACTGTCGCAAAATGAAGTCTAATGGATCAATAGTGTCGCCAACTCAAGAGGCCATGTTGGCTATATCGCAGAGTATCTTTGCCATGTCGCTGTCTGGAGAGAACTGTGCGACCTTGAAAAACTCAATCCGTTCGTCAAATAAGAATAATCCAGGCGATCCACAGTTGGCGGAGAAGAAGATCGCGGACGATTCGGAACCTGGGATATTGAGTCAAGAGAATATGTCTAAGAAAGCGACTGGGAAACGAAGGCATTCGTCGACACCCGATCCAGTGGAACGACGTAAGCCCTCCATACCGGTACCAAGGCGAAATGCAAGATCGTTGACGGAGATAACAGTTGATACGGAAATCATCGATGGACTATTAACAACAACGTTATGCTCCACGGAATTGTGAAAATATCTTAACTTTTATCGTTCACTCTGTAAAAGAAACCCACAAATAAATGAGTCGTTGATGAAGATGGATTTCATTTTTTGTCATGAAGAACTCAGATTGGAAGACATTGAAAGACTTCTTATTTAATCAAGGATGCTGGCCACAACAAGAAGACGAAATGAGTGTGTAACGTTTCCAATACACTAAAACATAAGTGGCTAAGCCACGAGGAGGTGACACTCGGAAAAGAAAGCTATCATCATCATCAGTTTTTATCCGGTAATCAAGGAAGAACATTGTTCTCAGAAATGTACATGCACAGGCGCACAGCACCTTATCACTATGAGGCTATCAAGCCCAGTTCTTGTTACAATATCATATACTTACTTGCACTAGAAGGGTCAACTGGCTTAATTAAGACTGTAAAAAAAAACAGTTAACGTCATGTTTTGTACCTTAGTGCATAGTTCATTTAGGCACTGGTTATGAAACCCTGGGAATTTCAAAAGCAGGAATACAGTCGAAATTAGATGTTGAACCGACCGTGACCCTGCACAATCTTTTGTTTTTGGTTCTCAGGTTAATTTTGAATAAATTGGTCGAAGCTTTTGATTGGTTATCCTGCCGAAAAAAGCGTGTTTTTGTCGGGTTTTGTGCAGGGTCAAGGTGTTTAAGAAAGTTAGAGGAGTCTGGAGCCAACCATCTAAAGCATGCACCTATCCTTCGACAGCAATAGAGCGTTTTCACATAACGTCACAGAAGCCATGTTAGTGTTCCAACTGACAAAGAAATGGCGGCCATGATGGTGTACCAAACTAATCCTGCGGGAATTGAAATCTATTTTTATGCAAATACTTGCTTCTGTTTCAGTGATCCAATATGGCTGCTTGTCACATGAATGAAAACGCTCCATTGACGATAACCAGAAATGCAAGAATTGTAATGTAATGTAACAACTTATTAGCCAGTATCAAAAATACCATAATACTCTTTGTTTGTCCCTCCAAAATTTTGCATAAGCATTGTTTTTATTTTCTCTTGGGACTTACAATGGTGGCATCATTAACAAATCGAACGTGGTTCAGCGTTGCCAACTTGAATGACAACCTTATTTGCAATCAAAGGTAACTTTCACACGACTTTGGGGATCACATTTCGGTAGCTTCGCAGCTCCTACAAGGTCTCACCTGATTGGAGACCACCCTTGAGGTTTAACAAAAGAACAAATAACAGAAACAATGGACCCTAGAGGATAGAGTTGCAGCCCTTTTGTTTTAGGCCTAGGGTCCATTGTTTCTGTTATTTGTTCTTTTCTTAAACCTCAAGGGTGGTCTCCAATCAGGTGAGACCTTGTAAGAGCTGCGAGGTGACCCTCACATTTGGGCAAAGGAATCCTGGGGGGTAACCATTTGCACGGAAAATCCGGTTGGAATGAACGCTCGTAATGGTACAGGATTTTCCCGGTGTGGCGTTTCGCCAAGCCCGAGTCTCTCGCGGCTGGAAGAAAACAATGACAAAACAAAATGGCGGCTGCATCTGCGGTGTCAACAGGCGGGAAAAGAGGCCAAAGTGAACCGGGTCGAGTTGGAGTTTACAAATGTACAAGAATTTTCCGATCATTTCGGTTGGAACCGGAAAACAGGAATACGTCTGAGGATTCCATCTTTTTCGGAAACTTTCTGGTGGAATGAACTCTACCATTTGAATTTCTAACCGGAATTTTCGGTTTTTGTTTAAGCAATAGAGGACGTTTTCCGTGTTTCCATAGCCTCATCTAAACACGAGGCGGAGTTGGGAGAATTCGAGACAATTATGCAAACCCGAGACGCAGTCGAGTGTTTGCATAACTGTCGAGAATTCTTCCAACTTCCCCGAATGTTTACAGAAAGCTATGGAAACACGGAAAAAAGTCATCTATTGCTTTCATAAAATATATATCGCAAAGATAATTCGACAACTGAAGGAAACAAATGAAGGAAAATTCTTGATTGAAACAGATTTTCTTGATACACGCTCATATTTCCTACCAGCCAATCAAAACGCGCGTCTGACAGCATACAACCAATTCAGTAAAATTCGCGATGTCACTGCCGTGTTTCCATACTCTCATCTAAACACAGCTATTAACCAATGAGAGTGCGCGTAGTATCCTAATTATTTTATAACGTGTTATACACGTGTTTACAAGAGAAAACGCTTCAGTGACTCGAAACGTGCGTCGTTGTTTCAAATTAAAAGAAATTCCTTTCCATTTAAGAAGCTGACCAGACACTTTTCTGCGGCCAAGTGCCGACGGGTGGCTTAACTTCCTGTTTGGCAGAACAGAAAGAAAAAATCAATAGATAATTCTTTTTTCCGAGGCTTCATGCGTACAATACTCTAAATGGTTCGTTACATATAAAAGGGGCAATTACGATAATAACGCAATTTTATAAGTCAAGTTTCATGACGCGAAAAACGCTCCTAACATACAATAGCCTGGAACATCGCAATTTCCACTAACAACTACAGAACAACGCAAAAAATATAAAACAAAGCCAAAAACATACGTGGATGGACAAAAAAGGACAAGACAGAAACGAACTGCGTTTGAATAATCATTTGTAAAAAATGTCGGATTTTTTTCAGTATTAACTGATCGTCATCACCTATGTACGCACGAACGTTCTTTCATTTTCCTTTACAGTTAGGTAAAGGACGCTTGTTTCTTAGTCTCCCGATGAATAAATCTCCGCACAACACACACTGCAAGACATGTTTCGCCATGTTTCTCAACCACAACTTATCGCTTTCCCAGGTGTAATCATGATCCGGCTAATGTGGTCCGCACTGCCGTGAAAAAAGCTTAGCTTTGCTTTAAACAAGGTCGTGTGTTCTGTGCACGACTGTGAAACTGGCTTACATTGGATTTCATCCTCAGTTTCAAAGCGAGCGCAGTTACGATACGTATATATATAGAGAGAGAGATAAGTTGTGAGTTAACCTGATTTTCGTAAAGTAGGCTTTGAAAAATACGCTTAAGTTTATCCAGTATTGACCTATTCGACCCTTGTCTATTTACTTACAAACAACTTTTACAACCTTAGTAAGATCTCACCAGAAGGTTCGATGACGTCAACGAAACACTAAATATTTAGTTGCATAATAAGCTCAATAATACACGCATTTTGATTGGTTCTAACCCATGATCTATTAGAGAACAGACGTCATGATCAAAAAATTCTAATTCTTTAATTATTGTCTAAAACCATGAAGGCAGCCCAAGCTCTCTTGTCTAGAGAGCACATGTA
>JALIRR010002884.1:0-2500 GCA_023091755.1 Montipora sp. Colony 1 RG-2022
CAAGACGAGTTCGATAAAACCTCGCAGTTATACAACAACGGCCTGAAATCCAGCGGGTACAAAGAACGAATCCATTATGTTGCAAATCAAAATCAAAACCAAGGAAGAGCAAAATCGAGAATCAGGTCAAGAAAAATCATATGGTTTAACCCGCCATACAGCCAGAATGTTCGAACCAACATCGCTAAATCATTCCTTTGCCTGATAAACAAACATTTCCCAAAGTCACACAAGCTCCACAAAATATTCAATAGAAACAACCTCAAGGTCAGCTACAGCTGCACTACAAACATGGCTAACATAATCAAAAGCCACAACCAGAAGATCCTGAATGAGTGCAACGAGTCCTCCAGTGAGAAGAAATGCAATTGTAGAAACAAAAACCTTTGCCCTCTTGACGGTGCGTGCCTAACCAGCAACATTATCTACCAAGCTACTGTCACAACAACTTCCGGTAACTCAAGATCCTACATTGGCATGACGGAAAACGAATTCAAAACACGGTACAACAACCACAAGCTTTCTTTCAATGACAAAAAACACTCACATGACACTGTACTTTCCAAGCACATCTGGGACTTAAAGGACAAAAACATCGACCACGCAATCAACTGGCGCATCGTAAAAAGAGCAAAAGCGTACAAAGGCAACCCTTCTCGCTGCAACCTGTGTTTATCTGAAAAACTTTGCATCTTGAGCGCAAAAAACGCCTTTCTCTTGAACAAGAAATCTGAGCTGGTAACGAAATGCCGCCATGAAAACAAGTTTTTCACGACAACCAATCACCGGAAGCGTCGCTGCAACCGTTCCTAAATTTGAACACTTATATATGACACCTTCTCGTAGACAACGATCAGTCTGATGATCGCCTTGAGCGTGAAACTCGAGTAACTAGTAATACTTTCCTTCTTACATTTGTATATATAACCGAATTTTCAAAAAGCTACCTTTGTAGATTTTCGCTTGAAAACAGGCGAAGCCTGTTTTTAAGCTACTGTGCTGGTCTAAAACCCAGGGGGGGGGGGGGGGGGGGGGGGCTCCGTCAAGACATGGCTAGGTAAATTTTAGAGGCCCTATGCTACAATCTAGTTCTTAGCCGAAACTTGTCGGACCAAAGCAAAGTCACTTACGGAGGGTGGGTAGGCTGAGTGTGATGTTAGTATGTCAGTCCTGGTCAGTATTTCTATATGACATTGCTTAATTGCAGAAATCGCATTTCTACAACTATGAAATAAAGGTTGTTCCTTGCTGGAATCAAAGGTATGTAAGGCAAGAACTTTTTTCTGCATCTCAAAGTGCTAAGTTGTCAAAGCATAAGCAGGTACCTTTTTGTAAATTCAGTCAGATTAAACAAGGTGGAATGAAAAATAATTGAATGCTATGGATAATCTGAACCTCAAGCTGAGTAGAATTTTCTTGAGCAGTTGGTGCAAGCAATGTCTGCTCAATTAAGCTGTGATAATTAAACAAGGTGGAATGAAAAATAATTGAATGCTATGGGTAATCTGAACCTCAAGCTGAGTAGAATTTTCTTGAGCAGTTGGTGGAAGCAATGTCTGCTCAATTAAGCTGTGATATCTGACCGAATTTTCAAAAAACTACCTCTGTAGATTTTCGCTTGAAAACAGGCGAAGCTTGTTTTTAAGCTACTGTGCTGGGCTAAAATCCAGGTTGGGGGGGGGGGGGGGGGGGGGGGCTCCGTCAAGACATGGCTAGGTAAATTCTAGAGGCCCTATGCTACAATCTAGTTTTTAGCCGAAACTTGTCGGACCAAAGCAAAGTCACTGACGGAGGGTGGGTAGGCTGAGTGTGATGTTAGTATGTCAGTCCTGGTCAGTATTTCTATATGACATTACTTAATTGCAGAAATCGCATGCTTACAACTATGAAAGAAAGGTTGTTCCTTTATATATATATATATATATATATATATATATATATATAGATCACCCGTTTTCAAAAACGTTGCAATTTCAAAGTATATATGATATATATATGCCTTTTGTTTTCTCATCAAAAAGGTGAGACACGAAGCATGTGTATTTCACGCTGAACGAACAATACGTTTTTCTTCTAACAAAAGTAATATTCAAAAATTGATGAGACAAATTCAAAGGAAAAGCCATTTGTATTTCCTGTACGGAAGCAGCCCTTCTAATTGCCTGCTCCATAAAGCTCTGATCTTCGCTGGCTTTCCATAGAGCTGCACTGTGTAGAGAACAAAACTAAGAGGTCCATAGCGCGCCATTTAAGGATATCAATCTCCCAAGAATAGGGAAGCCAGACGGCATGTTGTTAACAAGAGCACAGCTTCTTGTGCTCATGGAATACGATTAAACGATCCTACAGGCTGTTTGAGGGAAATGGAACAGTATTTAATTGATTCAACCGGGATCTCTTTAATCCTATTTTTTTTAAAGGTTCGTTTATTGTTGGGGTCGTTCATCACGCGAACTAATATTTTACGAGGTGTGGTCTGTAAACCCGCCAACAAAACAAC
>JALIRR010002884.1:10000-17500 GCA_023091755.1 Montipora sp. Colony 1 RG-2022
ATACAGGTTGTATTGGCAATCCCACAGTCCCTTATTGATTGGGCAGAAGTAAAACTAATAAACAAATATACCTTTTTCAGCAAGTGAGTTCCAACTAACTACTGATATCACTGAATTTGCTTAAAATGAAAAACAGGGATTATTACTGGCTTCTGATAAAAAAATCCCAGGTGCAAACACACATTGAAAGGGATTGAAAAATGTCAGAGAGATTTACAGTCATATGCCATCACGATTGATTATTTTTTCAGCAGTGTAAAGTATATGTCAAGTGATAACAAACTAAGAGAATTTTATTTTAAGCTACTGCACTGGGTAGTTGTCACAAAAAGAGAACTACATTATTTTGGTCTCGTAAACGACACGCTTTGCATCTGCTGTGGGGAGAATGATTCTATTATCCATACTTTCGTAACTGTCACTGATCTAAAGAGTTTTACTCGGAAGTTGTTAAATGGCTTAACGCAGAAAATGTTGCCTCTCTCTTGCCATCTGCACCAACTGAAATTCTCTTTGACAAAGCCTCCTTCAAGACTGACCCAATAATATGGGAATTAAATTGTACCCTCCTCTTTGCTAAATGTTATCTGTACACGCAATACTTAGCACAAAATGTAACACGTGTAGAAGAATTTGAAGTGAAGTTCTATTCTACCTTTAGATTTCATCCTGAAAAGCTGCTTTGGTAACAGGAATTTCTGGGTGGGGATGTGCCCCTGGGACCCTGCAACCCTTAGCCTATACCAGAGCTAGTTTCTGCTGGATTTCGCTACCCTGTACCACTCCTATCCTAGAGTAGCTGTTTTCCAGAAACTGAGGTCACTAGCACAGTCTAAAGCAAAGCCAAAACAAAACCTTATACCACAATCACTTCTTTCTTAAAAAGGATTTATTTATACTTGTCCAGCAATGCCAAGCACGTACGTACGCATTATCAATTATTAATTTTAAACAAGAATTATAATACCACCGATTTCCATCTGAATCTCGATTTTAGACAGTTGATAATAGCCAGTAGCGTTTTATGATAGTCATCTATCAACGCTGTTGAGGCTGAGTCGGGAAAATTTAAACTTGCCGATTTCATTTTTTTATATTTTGGAGTAGCAATTCCTGGTTTCCGTAGTCTTAACAAAATCTTCAACCAAGTGGTCAGTTTTGTGAAAAATGATACCCTATTCTAGATGCAAACGTTCTGATTTATATACCCTATGCTAGAGTAAACTGCTTGAAAACCATACCCTTCACAGCGGCACATACCTATATAGCCCATATATGGCATTCCCCCCCCAGGATTGAGAAGAGGCCTCAAGAAAATGTTCAATACCTGTCTGTTGCCAGCAACATGATTACTTGACCATCTTCTTCTAAGAACAGGAGGCACCTCTTTAGCCCTTCTTTTTCCATACAATTGGAGTTTGCAACCTCTGACACTTGCACCAGAGAGAAATCCCCCGGTGCAGCCTTGCCGCAAGCAGTAATAGCAAGTGTGAGTACATAATTATAATATATATATATCTCGCCAAGCCTAAAAGCGGAGCTTCCTGGTTATTTATTCTTACTTTCTGCAGGGTTAGTGAAAATAAAAGGTTTTCGAATTGTCTGCATTTTGGTGTTTCTGGTTACTGCTTAATTAAATCATTTTCTTCGCCTTCTTCGGTAGAAAAATGCATTGCCTAACAAGTGAAGTCCATGGTAAATTTCACGCAAAAAACCAATCTCACATGAATCACAAAGTGATGAGTGCGATATTGGTTTTTCAAGTAAAGTTTACTTTGGTATTCACCAGTTTGACAATGAATTTTTCTTGAATCGCAATAGCCATTTTAGAGTCGACTGTCAATAGCCAGCAAATAGGAATCACGCTAAAATTAGAAACCGTCAGGAAACTTTGTCAGTTCAGGGTCAAAAAAGAGTTTTACTGATGTACTTTATTCCACTTTATCCCTGAAAACAAGATCATTCACATTTTGAGGTATTTCATTGAAACATGCAAGCATCGCTTGGGCTTGGAACAAGAGTTCGCAAAATATGACAATGCAACCAAGATAGGATATACATCAAACAAGATCCGCTTCAACAAATTATCTGTAGAAGCTTTCAACAAACTTCTGAAAACACAAGCTAGTGATATTTCTCCGTAATTTTATGAGAACTCATTGTGATTACTTGAAATAACGCATTTAATAACAAACGGTTTAGTGCCCAAGAAAATAATTTGTGTCGTATTTTGAGGTATTAATTACTGGTATTCTGTTTTGTTGTTCTCGTTCTTGTTCTCTCTTCTTTCATTTCTGTTTTAGGCATTATGCAGAGCTTCTAAAGTTATGCCAAAAAAATTGCAATACAGAGAAAAAGCAGCGCTAAACAAATTAAAAATAAACACTCAGCTTTAAGTTTATATCCCTCCGATGCTTGACTTGAATAACTATGTAGCCACCAGTGTGGACCACACCTATAGAAAAGCATTGACTGAGTTAAACTGGGTTGAGTCTGTGATCCAATCGAAAACCAGTACCTGGTCAGCAGTCAACTTAAAAAAAAAGACAGCTAACCTCAATGAGCTCTAAACCTGCGATATGGTCATGTGATACTGGTCAGTGGATACCTTGTTTTGACAGCTGTCAATTGACCATAACATGGATGCCCATATCAAAGATGTATGCTGTAAACATCCGTGATACTGGTCACATTGGCATACATGGATGGGTGTACGTACATGTACAGACGACCATTGACGTCATAGGTATAAAACCAAAATCTCTTGCATTGATGGGTTACCATGATATTTTCTTAACTATGGTGCTCCATGCGCGCGTGGAGCTCCGCTATTAAATTATTGCCTCTTAACAGTCCTTTTCACCTGCCGGAAACCACAATAATTTATTGCTTTGAAAGACAACTGTTGAACATGTATTTTCACCTCCCCTGTTTGTTTGCGGTTTCCTCGCTGTTCCACATGTGCAAGTCTCTGTGCAAGATTTTCCTACTGTTCTGCACCGACATCCCTGACGTTCATTCCCACTTTTTGTCATGAATGTGCTTGAACAACTGCAGAACACTCGAGGCTATAGCATGACAAATGGAAGAATTCCATTGAAAAAAAAGGCTTGGAAATTTCATTTTTCACCAAAACAACTCCATCAAGTTTTCCTTACGCTTTCCTCTTGAGCTGCGGCAAGATTGCTTGTGCTTAGTCATTTTATTTACAAGATTCATCGAACAATAACGAGTCAGTGGAAATTTGTGATCACATCTCATGGGAGTCCTGTACAGACTTCTGTTGACTGGAAATTGTGTAGGTGCCAATCAAGATCACACATAAGACTTAAAGTGACACAGGCCTTTTAATTAGTCCATAGGCAATCCAGGCTCTCTATTAGTGACAATGTAGGGGTTTATAATTATGGGAAAATACAGGACACTGAGGGAGCGCAGTTCAAGTCTACAAATTTGTAAGAAGTTCCGAATGAAAACACCTACCACATGGTTTTCTGTAGTTTTCCTTAATGCTTACACTAAGTTTCACAAAAATAAGATTTGCTGCACCTTCCATACAAGCAAAACTGAAAGGTACATGTAGGATCACAACCTGGTCAGTTTGAAAATGACCATTAAACTTGGGGCCCCTTATTAAATCATGACTTGTAATTGGCTAGGGACAGAGGTTACAGGTGCTTTTCAATATGCCTGGCCATCAGGTGGGAGACCAGTGGAACTAACCAAGGGAAAATGGAAAAACATTTTTCATCAAAAGTCAATTTCCAACCGGACCAACGCGTTCCATTTAGATTTCGACCGAAATTTTCGTTACGTCACAGTCAAGTGTGACTGGAAACGATAATTTTTGTTAATGGAATGGCATGTTTTGGTTGGACTGGACCGACCGGTCAAAGAGGACCACCTCCAGAGGTGGTTCCTAATATTCTGGTCGGACTGAACCGAGCAGTTCTTTCCATTTGAATTCAGCCCGAAATTCCAAGAAATTTTTGCTCAATGGAAAGCACCCTACTTGTCACCAGGCGCCCCCCATCATTTTCAAACTAACCAGGTTGTGATCCCACGGATATTTGGAGGATGGATTTACAAGTTTCACAGAGCCTGGTGGTTTTGGTGAAAAAAATCGTGCTGACTTTGGATCGATTGGACCATGATGTTAGTGTCAGCTTCCTACCTTTCCATTTTCCTTGTATAGCAGGTGAAGTGGACCTTATTTTTCTGAAATTTCGTGTGAGCTTCAAGGACAGCTATGAAGAGGCATGTGGTAAGTTTTATCGATTTTCGTTCACAATTTCATACAAATTTGTAGACTTGAACCTCGCTCCACATGTGCCCTTTTTTTTCCTGGGTGACCTGTGATTACCGGTAGTCTTTGTTTTGACTCAAATTCTGATCAATGAATCAATTTTGAAATTGATGTAATATCACTGTGTACATATTGTTTTTCATCTGGTTTTGTCCTAGCTGAGAAAAGTGAACTGCCTTGCTTCAAACTACCAGTTGATGGAGCTGTATCTTCAAGATAACATGATTGTAGCACTTAATGGCTCTTTACGACACTTGACTTGTCTTCAGGTTTTATTGTTGAATGGAAATCAGCTATTAAAACTAACAGACGTTGTTCATGAGCTGAAAGCCATGCAGTTCCTCAAGACACTAAGTGAGTGTTATCAAAATACAATCGTGGACAAGACTTGTTGAGAAAACCGTACAAAAACCGACAAAAAGCATGTGTTCATTATTGTTCCCATGTGAATGCCACAGCAGTCATTTCTTGTCCCCCTATCCAATGTTAATTTGGAAAGTTTTGATTTCTAGGAAACTGTTCATGACCACCAGAAAACAACATTGAGACGGGGGTGAAATTGTTTGCTTACAACCGAAAGGGCTTGGAGGGGTAATTTTCTTAAAAGTTTTGTTCATGATTGTAAAGCCAACAAATGTGTAATAATTTTAAGCAAGTCCAGGAGCTGATATGTCACTGCAAATGGCATGCTAGCTAAGCATTATGATCGTGGACATTAATGATTTTTTTTATTCCTGAAATAATGGCTAATTTCATATACATGTACAGCTTAAGCCAAGCCTAAAAATGGAGCTCCCGGGTTATTTATTCATACTGGCTGTAGGGATAGTGAAAAAAAAAAGGGTTTTGGAATTGTTCTGCATTTTGGTGTTTCCAGTTTTTTGGCCTTCTTCTATAGAAAAATTCATGGCCTAACTAGTGAATTCCATGGTAAATTTCATGCAAAATAGATATTGCATGAATCACACAGTGGTGAGTGAGATATCGGTTTTTCAAGTGAAATTTAGTGTGGAATTCACCAGTTAGGCAATGAATTTTTTTTTGAATTGCATGGGTTAATTGTAAAAGAAAACAAACAAATCCTTAGCTAGCAAATGGAAAGGCAAAAAATGCCATTTCAGAGTCAACTATGAATAGCCAGCTAATAGTAATGACACTAAAATTAAATCCTTAACAAGTGAATGCTAGCAGAGTCAACTATCAAAAGCTACTGAATAGGAATGACACTAAAATTATGATGTGACAGATTGTTTGGACACTTTGTCAGTTCAAGGTGAAAAAAGAGTTTTATTGATACACTGGTACTTTTATTCCACTTTATCTCTGAGAACGAGATCATTCACATTTCATTTTTCTCATTGAAACACTCCAGCTTGGCTTGGAACAAGAATTGGCAAAACACGCCAACCAAGAAAGGACAAACTTCAAAGAAAATCTCCAACAAATTACCTGTATGCGTGCTTTAAACAAATTTTTGAAACTACAAGCTAATGATATTTCTCCTTAATCTTACAACAACTCATTGCGATTTATACATGTTTATAACATAAGGGCAAAATTTTCTTGTTACTGTCAAAGCACATCAAAAAACAGTTACACAAAAGGAATAAAACACACTTGTTTGCTCGCAGTTTAGAGCAAAGCAAACAAACAAATGATTTTTTTAATTTCCAGTTGACAATAAAAATTCGAGTTTCATTCCTCAACAAAGGAAAAACTATTAACTTCTTCTACCAAGTTTGAGCTATAACAGTTACTGGTATACTGTTTTGTCATTCTCTTCTTTCTTTTGTGATCTAGTCATCAGGCGTCCAGGCGTCATGCAACCTTATCAGATTCCTTGTTAAAAATCTTCTAAAAATATGCCAAAAATTTAAATACAGAGCAAAAAGCAGCTCTAAACAAATTAAAAAACTCTCAGCTTTAAGTATAAATCCCTCCAATGTGTGTTTAAATAACTTATTATGTGGGATGCCACAGGCATACCACGTCATAAAACCAGTCGAATTCCTTTTTTTTCTTCATCGTAGTCACAAACGTGCATACCCCTCGGATACTGAATTAAGCTCCGATCGGGGAATCTAATTTTATACCCTTCAGTATTTCCAAACTCCCTTTCGCCAATTAGAACACCCACAACTTCCTGGCATTTTGAAAGTGTGTTTAACCACTTGGCCATGCTGACGCAGTTCTCTTTTTGTGATGAGAGAAAACGTTTACTTTGGAATCCTTCCCGATCACAATGATTGACAAAGTATTAAACTTCACATTTAAAAGGGATAAAGTGGACAGATGATTTTTCTTTAAGAATGGCAAGCTTTAAAGGGGAGGAGAATTTTCTATGTTATTTCTAAATCTTGCTTCGTTCTTGTGTGTTCCACTATAAACATTATTGCATAGATCAAACACTCTAATCGACTTGTTTATTGCGAACCAGTTTGTTCAGTCGTCCCAAAATATTTTGTGAATCAAACAAGTGTGCTCAATTGGCCATTGTGCTAAACATTTTTTGAATCGAACCAGTGTGTTCAAGCGTCCATTGTGCCAAGCATTTATCAATCAAACCAGTGTGTTCATTTGGCCATTGAGTAAACAGTCGCTATTAGGAAGCACTGTTTGGGAATTCCAATGCCATTCCTCCCTGTGTAGAAATCAAAAACATGAAAAGAACATTACGAAAAAGCCTTTAACAACCAAATTCAAAACGAAATCAGGCATGAGGTTATTTTCCGGATATGAGTTTGATCACGGGTTCTCAAACGGTGGGGCAACCAAAGCGGTGGTAGCTGTGTTGGGGTTCAATGAGAAACTTTAAATGTTGTTCCCGATTTAGAAACTCAAGCCTATGTTGTGAGTGAAAACTCAATTGCAATAGCACTTAAGAAGTGAAAATGCTGGATTCAGTCTTCTGGAAATGTTATGAATAAGATAGTTGATCAAAAATCTTGCATGTTGCCAACATGATGAAATCGTCAGTCAGCGGTACGCTGGAAATGCCCGAAATTTATTTTTCTTTCAGCTGTTCTTTGTACGAGCATCATCCACGGATGTCAATTTTTTAATTGTTCCAAAAAATGACTGTATCACCCTATTTCTGCACAACATGGTATTCCGAGTGATTTTTCACTCATTTAAACTTAGAACAAGACGCCTAGGTGTATTATTCCGGATGTACTTATTGTGTGAAACAAAAT
>JALIRR010002884.1:27500-35000 GCA_023091755.1 Montipora sp. Colony 1 RG-2022
GCTGCGGCTTCAGCGACGCGAGACTCAAAGTTCAAAGCAAAAAATTTCATACTGGACCAGAACAACGTAACTTGGCGAAAGAGACCGGAAACCAGAGAAGGTTTGCATAAATAGGCAAATGAGTTCCTTGGGGACTTGAATAGCATTGTCTCCTAAACCCTGAGGTGTTACAAGGATACCGGCGTTGCGCGCAGGCTAAATCCGTGGCCATTTTGACCGTGAAAATATATGTTTATTAGTACTTCCATGAACTTCATTAACGCTAAACAATTGCACCTTTGGACAATCACAGGTAACAAATATACTTTCAATCTCACGCAATGGTTAATCATTAACTCCATTAGAAAATCAATTGCATAGTATGACAATCAATGGCGTATTAGAGACATACAACTAGAAATAGCTGCCGCTAGAGTGCCGACGAGTAAAAACTGTCACAGTTGCGTGGCGAATGAAAATTAAGAAGCAACCAGACTACAAAACATTTTGAAACTGAATCATTATTTAAAAAAGCAATGCAAAAGTCACATGCTATTGTTTGTTGTTTAGAATTGCTATAAGAACTCAACTTGTAAGGTAGATTAGAGGTGAAATATATGTGACCCTTGCATTACGTGAGACAAACCTGAAACTGTAACATTGTCGATAGAAATGAGCATGAATTCAAGTGTGGCATGTTTGTGTTTTAACATGTTCTTAGAATGCAAATCTCATGTATACTCTGTTTTGAAATGTGTTTAGGAACAAAACTTGTAACGTAGATTACAAATGCAAATCTCACATGCTTTGCTTTGTTTTTTAGAATGTGCTTAAAAGCAAAACTTGTAACGCTTATGCATAAGCACAAACAACCGCACGAACTAACAGCGAAGCGGCGTGTCACTCGTGACTCGTTGGGCGATCAAAATTTGTAATTTTGAGCACACTAGCTTGATTAAAAAGAGTTTTTATACCATCTCTGATTGAGTATATAGTGAATTTTGTTTTCTTAATCATTTTTACGGCACGCTGGCCAACTTTGTCAAGACAATTGACTGTTGTTTTTGGCACGCTCACCGAAACTATCAAACCACACTAGCTCGATAAAAAACAGGCTTTATAATTATGCCCTCTGTTACGAGTTCGAATGTTTTGAGGAAAGGTAGCTTGCAAACTAAACTGAACGCAGGGTTGTCGGAACAACAACAAGAAGATTTATTCCAAAATGAACGTAGTTTCCACGAAGTAAGACTCTTAACAACACGTACTCGATAAACTTACACGGCCTCCGCCAACTTGAATAAACACTGCTTCTGTCACACCGGGATAAACACGGCTAACGCCAACTCTCTTCGCTTGTGAAAAACTAGTTAAAAAACACTCCGCTTGGACTCGTCTACTTATATACTCTGACAATAAACTTCTAGAATAGTAATCAATCTAATTATAGAAAGACTACAAAACACACCGATTTAGAAACGCTTACGCACGAATCTAAAAATAAACAAACTACAAACTCTCGCGAAGCTTCTAGACAGTAACGCTAGTCACGCAATGCTATTTTTCATAACACCCTCTGATTGAGTTTATAGTGAATATATTGAAGTGGTTTTGTTTTTTGTTTCTTGAATGGCACGCTGGCCGATCTGGTCAAGGCAATTGACACTTTTGGCAAGCTAGCCGTGACTGGCACTGTCACTCGCCGAGCTGATCTCGATAACTGCCTCCCTGGGCGATTTTTCAGTCTGCTAGTTTGCGACATTCTGGCTCCCAAAAACACTTAATTCTATCTCATAAACCGTAACCACAGGTCTGCATTAAGAATGAACAAAGCCTACTGGGAGTGACATCACAATCATTGCACCAAGACTATATGAGGGAGTAGACGTGTGTCGAAGAGCTCTTCGATTTACCGGCTCTTTGGCTTATCTTAGGTAAGTATTGGACCGGAATTCCTTTTCAGAAGTTGTGAAATACACGTAGAAGGTGAAGTGAACTATGTAATAGTCACGTTTATGGAAAATTCACCAAGAATGATAATGTGATGATGATGTGGTGCCACATGACGCCTGTTCGCCAGCTACGAACCGCTCGAAAGTTCGTGTTCACTACGTTTATAGGGTGAAGTGGCCTATGTAATAGTCACCTTTTATCTCGAGTTCACCTGGAATGACCTTGTTAAGGCATTTACCTACCTGGTGGTGTAAACTAGTGAAGGCGGATTGAGAGTCTAGGTATTGTTTACACCGGAAAATGTTGTGAAATTGAACCTGCTTTATCTTCTTGTTAGATATGTCTCAAGAAGGTTCTGTTGACCCTGGAGAGGGCATCTCAGGTCTTGAAACTGACACAGGAGCTGTAAATAAAGCCATTTTATCAGGGATTCAGCGCCTGAATGAAAGTATCGCAAGCCTAGGTGGCTATCATGGGGCTCATGATGATTTCGAGGACGATTTAGAGAGTGAAGATGTTTCATATGTGTCAGTCCAAAACGATTTGGATAATATTGCAAGCAGTGGACCAGCTGCTGTGACTGAGCGTGAGTCAGGTACGGATGTTCTGCTTGACTACTGCTGTCAGCTTGATGTGGAAACGGATGCCAAAGCACCTAAGATTGATGAAAAGGTGGCTGATGTTATCAATAAGCTGCGTGTGAAGCGTGTGAGTCAAGATCAAAGCAAAACAATCATGAAAGGCCACAATACTCCAGAGAATGTGATGGTGTGTTTACCTAAGTGTGAGCAGAGTATCTGGAATCAGCTGCCTGCGAGGACGCGGGTGAATGATGTGAAATTGCAGTCGTCCCAAGCATTGTTATTGTCCTCGGTTAATTGTCAGCTCGAAGTGGCTAATAAGCTTGTAGAGTCAAAAGCTTCAAAAGAGGTGTTAACGTCATGCCTGGATTGGCTCACACTTGCTATGACAGCTAATTTTGAGTTAAACCAGAGGCGACGAGAGGCCATAAAACCCCAGTTCAAGGCGGAGTTTGCGAAGGGTTTATGTACATCTACGAACCCAGCAGATGAGTTTCTGTTTGGGGGTGATACCTCCAAGAGAGTGAAGGAAATCGTTGAACTTACCAAAAGCAAGGTGTGCAAGGGACCACTTAGCTCAAGAGGTCGACAAAGATTTGCCCCGTATCCTGCCAGGGGCTACCGGGGTGGTCTAGCGAGTGGGAAAGGAAGGAGTTTCCGTGGTCGCTCGAGTTACAGTGGTAACCTTTCTGGCCAGCAATATCCTTTTCGGAATGCGCCCCAACCGGAGAAGAGTGCAGTAGCAAAGTCTCATCGCAATTGGTATGTACCCCATTCAGATCTGGAAGCTCTGATTAATAATCAACGCCCTTTTAAGGCTGGACAGTTGCAATATTGTATAGCAGAATGGGAAAGGTTAACCCTTGACCCAGAAGTTTTAGATTATGTGCAACATTGTCACGTCGAATTCATCAGTGACCCTTCTCAGTTTAGTGTACCGGGTCAGAAGAATTTTAGTTTACAGCAACAGACTGTCATACGTTCCGAAATAGATAACCTTTTGCAGTTAGGCGTTGTTAGTCCATCTAGTCATGAAATTGGGGAATGTCTGTCTCCTGTCTTTGTTATTCCCAAGGGCGACGGTTCCCATAGGTTAATTTTTAATCTGAAGAATTGCAATCAGTCAGTTTTGTACCGTCATTTTAAGATGGATACTTTGAGTTCAGTTATTACGATGATTAATCCTGGGGACTTTTTTGCATCTCTAGACCTTAAGCATGCCTATTATTCGGTGCCTATTGCTGCAGAACACCGGAAGTTTTTTAAGTTCCGTTGGGGTACCGGGCTATATGAGTTTAATGCTTTGCCCATGGGTTTGTCCAGTTCCCCAAGGATTTTTACCAAGCTCATGAAACCCCCTTTGGCCCACTTGCGGCAGAAAGGTTGCACCATTTCTGGTTATATAGATGATTTTTTCGTGCTGGGGAGTAGCTATGAGGAATGTCACGAGAATTTGAGAAAAGCTATCCTCCTTTTCCTCAAGCTGGGATTCACCCTGCACCCTGAGAAGTCGGTTCTGGTTCCGTCCCAGTCGTTGATCTTTCTGGGGTTTTGGTTAGATTCCGTGACCATGACAGTTTCCTTAACCCAGGAGAAGAAGGCCAAGCTGAAATTGCTGTGTCTCAAAGCTCTTGAAAAGAAAAACCTGATCATCAGGTTTGTAGCACAGGTTATTGGTAAGATTGTGTCTTCTTTGCCCGGTGTTGAGTTTGGACGTTTGCACTATCGTCACCTTGAACGGGATAAGATTCAAGCTCTAAGTAGGAGTCACGGTGATTATGATAGCCTTATGCACTTGTCTGAAGCGGCTAAGTGTGAGCTGAATTGGTGGCTGAATATTGATAGCCACCTTTGTCGTAGAATTCAACATGCGCCATGTTCCCTTGTTTTTCAGACGGATGCCAGTGACTCTGGTTGGGGCGTTCAGTGTGTTTCTGATGGTGCCTTACAGTCTCAAGTTTGACCATTGATCTCTTTGCGACAACCCTTAATGCTCAGCTTCCCAGGTTTGCCTCATGGAGAGCGGACCCTAGGGCTGCCTTTGTGGATGCATTTAGTAGATCTTGGCGCGGGGAATAATTTTATGCTTTTCCTCCTTTTAGTCTCATTCAACATTGCCTCGACAGGGTGGAGTTGGATCAAGGCTAAGGAGTTCTGTTGGTGCCAGCCTGGCCTACTCAGACGTGGTACACTCGTCTTCTTCAAATGTTGTCAGGGCAGCCAGTGGTGATGGTGTGGACTGCTCAGAGCGATCTTCTAATCCATCCGTCGGGCCCCAAAATGCACAACCTGCAGGGTCGTCTCAGTTTGATGGCATGTCCTCTGTCAGACAATTCTATAGAGAGCAGGGCTTTTCGGAGCACGTTACCGATGTTCTCCTCAGCTCATGGTGGCCAACAACTCAGAAACAGTACGCAGTCTAGTTACTGGGTTGCCCCTATGGCAAGCCCAGTCGAAATCTGTCTTTAATTTCGTCGTTTTTTAATTTTTCGTTTTCTTTTTTTTTTATTTTTTTCCGTGTCGGTAAAAGTCTTGCCTGTCACTGCCCTGCTAAGTGGCGTCTTTGTGCATAGAGCCTTCTACGCGTATTTTCTTAGGATCGAGAGGGTAGTGGGAAATGCGTAGATTTCTCTGGTGGACACAGTAGAACGATTAACTTAACCGGCAATGGCGTCGAAAGTCATGTAACGCGAATGAACAAAATGTACCCTTATGAAGCTCAATAATAGCAAGCGAATTGGATACTGATCAAGACAGGCGGTCGAATGTTAGAAGCGACGAGTAATGGACTTCGACAACAATCTGTCGCCCGTCGAGCCGTAATCAAAGTGAGCTGTCTTCCTAACATTTTACCAAGTGTGGTGTTTTGTACAACACTCAAACCAAATGAACAGTTCTCTGGTACCTCAGTATGGGTTCAACAAAGACAGAGAAGAAATCCATATAGTGGATCTGTTATCGGTATAACAATTGGAAATTTCACTAATAAGTCATTGACGTGAATGGCGTTTTAGTGGATCTTTAAACAAAATATACCCTCATGGAGCTCAAGAATGGATCGTCAATTGGATGAGCAAGACAGCGCTGAAAAATAAATATCTGGATTTTAAGAGACGAGTAATGGTCTTCGACAACAATTTCATTTTTCGCCTTTGGATATCAAGTGAGCTTTGTTTCTAATATTTTACTAACTTGGTATTATATAAAACACGGAAATCAAATAGCAATTTTTTTATGGATTTAACCATAGTTACTAACTATGATTTAACAAATTAACATTGAAGGAATCGAACGCCTACAAGAATGCATCACAGTGTTTACTCAAGTCGCATCTTAGTTGTCTGACAATTTACATTTACCGGTATTTTGTACTCAACTCTGCAAAGGTGTAAAATATTTGGAAATGTGACAGTGAAGAATTATTTGAATGAAAGTTGTTGTCGCTTTTGTGCTTCATTATTTACGGTCAGCGTTCCGAGTCGAAAAGGGTTTTGATGTGAACTGTCAAAAATGTATTTAATTGCATCTCTTGTTTGCACGCACGCAATTGAAATAGGAAGGTATTTTTGCCTCTAATAGTAAATATGTTGTTTGTTTCGATTAATTTTTCGCTGGAAAAGGATTTTGCCGAGATAGTTTTGACTGTCAACCTGAAGAATTGGGCGATTGTGATCTTTGTGTTGAATTCGCACATTTCTTGTCAAACTTTGTAACACTTGAAAGAAAAAGAAAACTTACAAAAACAAAAACCCGGTATCTGTGTCAAATGATGACTTGACACAGACAATCTTTATTCTCGTCTCAAAAAGGCTTTTCAGAGAATTCATGCTAAGGGATAAAAATAAAGTAAAATTAAAAATTATTTACTATCTACAAAAGCAATGTAATCAAGTCTATATGATAAGTTACATAATTAGGTTACGTTGTACTGTCCATGAAGTCTTTTAATAAAATGCTCTTTAATTTTCGTTTAAATTCTTGTAATTTTCTACTTAATTTAAGCAAGGGATACAGTCCTGTAGTAAAAGGATCTCTGTCCAGTTGCAGACTGTAGGAAGGGAATCTGAAGTTTCTGTGAATTTCTTGTGGTGCGTGTCGAAGCGTCTGAACGTTTAATAAACTGATCCGTTAAACTATCTAGTGCGCAACCAGTCACGCAGTTAAATGCCATTACAGCATTTCTGTAATAGAGTTGTTGCCTGATAGGTAACCACTGCATTGCCCTAAGGACTGGTGTTATGTGGTTAAATTTCTTTACTCCACTAGTTATACGACAGGCAAAGTTCTGTACTTTTTGTACTTTGTCTAGATTACTCTCGGTGGTATTGCTCCAAACACTGGAGCAGTAAAAGAGTTTGCTAAATACTAGACAATTGACTACTATGGTTAAAGTGTCGTTGTCCAACACATGCTTGACTCGGTTTATCTGACCCAGTCATGACATACAAGTTGACACGGTTTTTGTTATATGGTCTTCATACGTTAGGTTGGGGTCGAGTATTACACCAAGGTCCTTTGCTGATTTGGCTGGGATTAGTTCTTTACCCAGTAAGGATAGGTGAAGGCCTTCAACCTTGCGGACTAACGGTCGACTGCCGAAGACAAGCAATTTTGTCTTATCCGGGTTAAGTAAGAGCTTATTGGTAAAAGTCCATTGACATATTCTCTGCAGGTCTTCATTCATTTTACTAACTGTGTCTTCCTGATCTGTTAGCCTGAAGTTGAGCAAAAGTTTGGTATCGTCAACGTAGCTTTGTATTGAACAATGTTTAGGTACCAGAGCAAGGTCATTTGTGTATATGCTAAAGAGAAGAGGCCCTAAGATGCTCCCTTGTGGGACGCCGCTAGGAAAGGGTAGTTGGTCTGAAATAGATGCTTGGATTTTCACTACTTGATAACGTGAATACAAGTAGCTCTTAAACCACTCTATTGATGAAAAGGACAATCCAACGTCCCTCAATTTCATGATCAAGATGTCATGATCAAT
>JALIRR010002884.1:40000-47500 GCA_023091755.1 Montipora sp. Colony 1 RG-2022
AAGAGTGAAGGGAATTTGTGAAATATCCCATAATAAGGGTTTTGCTAGGATATACTCAGTGTCTTCACTTGCTTTGAAGGTTTCATGTCAGACCCGAGGTTACGGTTTATGAGATAGAATTGAAAAGTTAAACGAGACTTATCTGTAAGTTGAAGTTTGACTTGAATTCTATCTCATAAAAAGTAGTAACCGAGGTGTCTGACATGCCCACCCTCTGCCACCCTAGGTAGGTGCAGTTACCTCGGTTCCTCCTTTTTGGGTTTGCCTGTATTTAATTTGTGGTTCTGCCACTTGAGTATTGTTTTAATGAATGATTGTGACGTCACTCCCAGTAGGCTTTGTTCGTTCTTCATGTCAGACACCTCGGTTACTACTTTTTATGAGATAGAATTCAAGTCAAACTTCAACTTACAGGTAAGTCTCGTTTAACTTTTCAATGAAACACGAGTGAATAAAATCAAGATATCCACTCACCTTTTCCTGCCTGGTTTGTTTCAAACAATGGCCAACAGGAGAATGCGGGAATACACCAGAAAATGACCATGAGGTCAATGTGGTCACCGATCATGATCTTCCTGTGATTGGTTTAGGTAAAAAAGTGCCGCAATGCCATTGGCTACCTCGAAAACAATCACCGATGATGTCACTCTTACATTACCTTATGCTTACTTTTTTATTCGAGATTTCTTCTGGCTGTACCAAAATTAACTCGCGCGTCGGCTCTATAATGCTGCCGCCTCGTCACCCTCGCGTCCTCGCGAGGGGGAATCATTGGCAATAATGCAATATGCATAGAGACGCACAATCAATTGCACCTTCATACAATCGTTTAATCAAAATGGTCAATCATTAACGTGAACTGACAAACGTTGGTATTTTTCGAATAAACAATAGGAAGAAAAAACCTTTCTGCAGTGTCATTCATCGTAGTTATATGTATTTTAAAATACTGAACAAAAATACAAGAGTATGTACATTATCATTTAGATTCTGTTATTTTTTTGCACAATCTTTTGCTGAAGCAGATATAAAATGGAGAACATTTTACACGTACAGTACTGTAACAAACAGAGTACGCTATATGAACAAGTACAGTACATGTACATGTAGACTCTGTTCAAGGCAGATTCTGTTTCTTGGTGGCATGATTTTCTTCGGTTCTTTCTGTGTCCAATGCGTCTGTACGTGTAAAAGGTTCTTCATTTTATATCTGCTTCAGCAAAAGATTGTGCAAAAAATAACAAAATCTAAATGATAATGTGCATACTCTTGTATTTTTGTTCAGTATTTTAAAATACATATAACTGCGATGAATGACACTAATGAATGTTTTTTTCTTCCTATTGTTTATTCGAGAAATACCAACTTTTGTCAGTTCACGTTAATGATTGACCATTTCGATTAAACGATTGTATGAAGGTGGAATTGATTGTGGGTCTCTATGCAAATTGCATTATTGTATGTCTCTAATACGCCATTGATTGTCATACTATGCAATTGATTTCCTAATGGAGTTAATGATTAACCATTGCGCCAGATTGAAAGTATATTTGTTACCTGTGATTGTCCAAAAGTGCAATTGTTTATCCGTTTATGCTATTGAATGTTAATACATATGCAAATAGCGTTATTGAAAGTTTGTTCGCGTTAATGAAGTTCATGGAAGTACTAATAAACATATATTTGCCGTATAGTTTCAACTGTTGACATAAATGAATGTATATTTTGCGTAAATGAACAGCAAAAGGTGTAATATTTATGAATCTTGTATTAAACAAGTTATATTGAGAAAGGAATCATTAAAGAATATCATTGTTTTTTCATTACAAAAAGTAGTCCTACTATGTGAAAGACAGAAAAGGGTTTAGCTCTGAGGAAGGGCTAGCGCTCAAAACGTCAGCTTTCAAATTTCTTTACATTGGTCATTTTTTTATCATTTACCATATCCATATTCATTTTGCCGTATCTATGTTTTTTCTAAGGGAGTGCCATAGGGAAAACCTACCAACTGAAGTTGGCATTACTTTTTACGTAACAAAGATTATAGACCTCTAAACACCTCACCGTGTTTGGAGCTCCAATCTGGGACGGTCTTTCAGACTACCTCGAGAACGAACTCGAAAGAATTCAAAGGAGAAGTTTCAGAATCGGAGGACTTCCTCATGATTTCTTGCCATCGCTGTCTGATAGAAGAGACAGCATGACAATGCAAGAAGTCCAAAGCATCATGGACGACAACACCCACCCCTGCTCCAAGCTGGTTCCCAAGCCAGGAAGTCACCACTACAACTTGAGACAGGACAGTCAAAGACCACAGATTTTCTCTGGAACGGAAAGACACAAACTCTCATTCATACCGAGAGTAATCTCACTTAAATATCAGCTTATGTATTTGTTTAAGTAGTATTTAATGTGTAGCGTTCCTTACGCTATAGCGCTGACTATTATATGATATGTGTACTTGTAAGTATATATGATAAATATATATCATATATTACTATGGCGTTTGTATGTCATAGATGCATTTTGTAAGTTCGAACAATTGATTTCTAGAAATTAGTTTTTAGGTTCTCCTTATATACTGTAATTCCATTTGTACGTCTTTCTTAAGAATGGAAAATAAACGTTTATTTATATCCACTCACTAGATAAACCCTTTTCTTTATTTCGGTTTCCCACCGACACAACACCACAGCGTCTTTGCAATGTACAATCTAAGCCCTTTATCCAACAAGTGAAAGAATGCTTTTATATACTTCAATAACCATCAACCAATAGTCTTAACCCAGTGACCAAGACAACGATTGTTTTAGACTAAACACTTCAAATAAGTGATTACTCCAATCACTACAATGCGTACCAATCCCTTAACTAGCTGGAATGTAGTGTCTGACACTTGCAGACTAACCCTAACTCACAGTTATTGAAAGCTAACCCTAACCCGAACCCTAACTCATATGACCAGCGAGACACAACTCCCAGTAACCGCAACCTTTTGAGTTCTTAGACCTAATGAGTGTAATTCAGAGCTAAAAAATGGCAACGACCGTTCTGAGAAATGGCAACGACCGTTTACGAAAGGGAAATAAGTTTCGCTGCTCTTCATTTCTATCATCTGCAGGTGAGATTCTCACCTAGACAAACAAAGTGGCTACACTTCAATCGGATCTTAAGAACTCGATCAGATTTTAAAGGCCCACATTCGCCCAAAAGTCATTGCGCACCGTAACTGAATTTCGTGTAACACGAAACTACCTAAGTATCTGACAATCACATCACGTATTTGGACAAGTCGTCATTTGAAAAACAAAAACAAACGACCGCAATGACTTTTGGACGAGGGTAGGCCTTTAACCAATCACATGGTAATTTTGAGCAAAAAATTCTCAACAAGACTAATGTGATGCTATTATTCAATATGACTTCTTGAAGCGCGAGAATTCGTTTTTGAGATCACAGCCTGTTTATGTGGTCCCTTTTCTTAAACATTAATACTATGCACAAAACAGTGTTTACAATACTAGACACTACGTACAATAATTACAGTACAGTAAAGTACTAACAATACATGCTATTTACAAAATAATACCTACTTGTACATAACTATTAAATGACGGCTTACTAAAATAACTTATAACCCTGTAATATATCTTGCGGTTAATTTTTGTTTTCAGTTAATTTTTATTAGTTTAATTAGTTAGTTCTTTTTTAATTCGCAAATTTTTCAAGAACTAGGTAAAAATTTTCTCTCGGGTGCTCTCAAAGACCAAATTTTAGTGATTAGGGTCAAATTCTCAGCTTAGTGATTTGGGTTACTGAGCACCCATTTGGAATGGTCCGCCTTTTTTTTGAAGGTTAGGGACACTGCCCGCATTTTAGGAATTAGGGTTCTGTTTAGGGTGAGGGCTAAGAACCCGAGTTCGAGTCTTGAAATTTTCGGACTCTTTTTTTCCTCCAGTTTTTCTTTTATAAATGTTTTTTTTTCCTTTTTTGTCTTAATTTTTGTTAATATTTTTTCTTAGTTTCTTTCTTTTAATTTTCTTTGAAGTGAAGTGTGTAGTCGACTGTTATAAATGGCATCGACCATTTCAAATGGCAACGACCGTTTCAAATGGCAACGACCGTTTACGAAAGGGAAATTTGCAGCATCGAAGTGGGATCAAATACCTCATTTAAGCAATTGGTTATGTGCATAATGTATATATTAACTTGAGTATACTTGTAATTAATTGAATGTCAGTTGAACTGCTGAAATCATTTCTGTGACATTAAAGCATCATTTTTGAAATAAATAGAGGATATTACATGGCTGTGCGGAGATACGAAATTTCTTCTCTCGTGATGATAAATATTTCACTCGTTCCCTGCGCTCACTCATGAAATATTTTTCAACACGAGAAGAGAAATATCGTATCTCCAAGCGGCCATGTAATATTCTATTTATTATATAAACATCAATGAAATACTAAATCATTTCACGAAAGGCATGGAAAGGCGCTATTTCCATATGTAAGCATAGCAACAGTGATGTTTTCACGTGCGAAGATATCATGTTTTCGCATGAAAGCTCACTTGGTATTTCATTGGTGTTTCTATAATAAAATAGTTTTATTTTCCTTAGATCTCTTTGCCAATCCACTAGCACAAGATTATGATTACAGATCATATGTGGTACATCATGTCCCCTCTCTTCAGCTACTGGACAGGAAAGGTAAAACAGTCATTATCGGTATATTTTTTCTTTTCCAGGCTACACTGCTGTCCGTTTTTAGTTCACTAAGCTGATTTAATTGACTTTACACTCTTAGGAATTTCTAAAGCTGAGAGGGACAAAGCTGAAAAGAAATATGAGTCCCAAAGAGAAATGATAAATGAGGGGCTCGCATTTGGGCAGTGTTCATATGATCCACTAAAGAAAATGCCTACAGCGCCATTGTCAGGGACATTGGAAAGCTATGGTCTAAGCCAAGGTATGTTACATTGTCAGGGTAAGAAATTAGCCCTTCATGGCTTAATAGGCAAATCAACTTAAAGTGCTGCTGTCACCAAAAAGTAGAATCCTTTTTTCTTTGGATTTCAAAACTATGGTAAGAGGCAGTCTCTCTAAAAGCGGTCTGGTCAATTTGGTGTCAGAAAAAAGTTCCCCTTTAGGTTTTTTACCCTAAAAGAGTTTGATACATAAGTAAAGAAAATGGTTTTCTTTTTTGAAAATATTTATATTTGCTTTCTTGCAGGCTCGTTTCGGCCAACCCTTGTCCTTCTGAGGCCAATTTAAAGACCGAAATTTGTCTTTTTTAAGTGCCCCGCAAAATCCAAACCATAAGTAGTAACAAAATTCCTTTTACATCAGCTGTTTTCTTTATCTTTTATTGACAAATGTGCAAAATATCGAAAATTTTTATAATTTTACCGTTAAGCTACAAGCCCTAAAGGAAACTCATCTCAACAGATCACGTATCTTTTTAGAAACATTAATTGTGGGACAAAATTATGAAGTAGAAATTAACATCCTGATAAAGGTTTTAGATAGTTTTAAAAAGTTCTTAAGTCAAATCTGTGGGTATCTACCTTAATCGCGAGGGGACAAGAGGTTCAATTTGGCGATAATGGCACTTTGTTTGTAAATGACACACTGTTATATTTACTTAATTGATCAATGGCTCGACTGATAAAATATTCTTAGCTCCAAAGTTTGCCGCGGTTCTCCATCATGAGTGTTCAAAAATCGTTTTTAATGCTTTTTTCCCAACTTTATTCGAAAATGTTAGCAAATTACTCTGTTAGTAGGCCGGTTGGTCAACGAAACCCCTGGAACTCAGATGAGCACTTGTTCTGTAGTTCTTGTGCCTCAAGTTCTGAGCTCCTTCCCATTTGACACAATAGAACTAAGTTCATAAAAAGGTATACTCAAATGAGATATTTAGCAAATTGCAACTTCTCTTCTGCAGTTGCGTGTTCGCATCCAGTTGCATGTGGCACTTGTTCAGACAACGTGTCCTAAAATTTGGTTCAATCATGATTAAAAAAAAAAAGGAAAGTGTTTGATCATCTTCGTGGCAATGCCTCAAAAATTTCGTGGGCCGTTCAGATAATGGCAGGGAGTACAATTAAGTTTTAAATCTATCTTTGTAAACAAATCACCCCTAAAACATTCCTGATTTGCAAATTAGATGGCCGTTACACAAACCTCAGTTACCAAGCAGATGTGAAAGTACAGAATGTACCATGGCTGCTTGTTTTTAAAAGCACGAGAATTTGGAGACTGTGAAGAATTTAGAGGGACAGCCGAGCTTGTTTGCCTGGAACAATGTAGTAACGATCTAAGCCAACATTTTAGCGCGTTCAGGGTTGTTTTATACGACCGAAGCGCAGGGAAGTGAGATGTTTGTTTGTCTGAAGCACTGCGCATATCTAGGGCGGTACTGGTGAAACTAGACGAAGTCCTACACATGCAAGTACCCTGAGCACAAGAAAGAGCGCAAAGCGGCAAAGACAGATCGTTCATTTTCTTTAAGAGTATCAAGAGAGGTGATGGAAATTTTTGGTGTTCTTGTTCCTGTTGGAGCTAGTAAGTGCAGTATCTTTCCATTCTATCATCATATTCTGTCAGTTAATTTGTGTTTGAAAGAATAAAGACTTAAATAAATCTTTAAACAATGAAGACATTGTAAGAGTATTTTTATGCATGTTGGTTCATGGTTATGAAATACAACCTGCTACAACTTTTTGGGTGTGGTCCCTGGATATGATGTGGGCTGACAGTGAATAATATCAGCTCCTTACGTGCCTGAATAAAATAAATATGAATTCATGCCACTAAATTGTATAACTGCGATGACTTCACCTTAGATAGCTCACCCAATGAAACACTTGCGATTCACTCTCTTCGTTATTCTCTTAGGGTAAAGGCCTCTTGTGTTTCGCATAGGAAGAGTTCGCATAGGAAGAGTAAAGACAAGACATTGGCGGAGATGCGAGCCATCCCACCAGACACCCGAACTGTTTCAAAGTCAGTTAATAACTTCCCCTGGACCCCTGGACAATGGCGTAAAGTTGGACGCCCGACAGTGCAGACGATGAGCCATTGACGTTTGCAGACCAAACATTCGAAGTGTGCAATGGCACAAATCGCTGGACTGTCTGACATGAAGACTGTGGAGCCGTTGACCTTTAGACTGAAGATGGACTGGGATTCAGCGACAGAGAAAGAAAAGCAAGTATGCGAGGAAAAGTTGGATGAGTCCTGTTGGGCTGTGTGCAAGGTGATGACGCCAAGTTCTAGCAAGGAGTTGCTGAAATCATACGTAAAGCGCTTATCCAGATCAACTGGAGACCATCAAGCATGTTCCAACTAAGAGCCTGCACTATGCGTCAAGCGAATTGAAAGGAATACACGCGCCCTTTGAAACGCTCAGCGATCGCCAAATAAAGAACGCGAGAAGGCATGCAAAAATGGTAGGAGTTGGGCTTCATGTTGATAGAGTTCCTTGCCATAGGGTG